>CAUYQV010172640.1:0-17751 GCA_963574575.1 Galagoides demidoff | reverse complement strand
AGCTATCCCCCTGGGTAGAGTGCCATGGCATCACAGCTCATAGCAACCTCCAACTCCTGGGCTCAAGCGAGTCTCCTGCCTCTGCCTCCCAAGTAGCTGGGACCACAGGTGCCCGCCACAACGCCTGGCCATTTTTTGGTTGCGGCCATCATTGTTGTTTGGCGGGCCCGGGCTGGGGATTCGAACCCGCCACCTTAGGTGTACGTGGCTGGCGCCTTAGCCGATTGAGCCACAGGCGCCAAGCCTCATTATTATTTTGAGACAGAGTTTCCTTTTTGTCACCCTTGGTAGAGTGCCTTGGTGTCATAGCTCACAGCAACCTCAAACTCTTTTTTTTTTTTTTAAGAGACAGAGCCTCTCTATGTCATCCTCGACCCTTGGTAGAGTGCTGTGGCATCACAGCTCACAGCAACCTCCAACTCCTGGGCTTAGGTGATTCTCTTGCCTCAGCCTCCCAAGTAGCTGGGACTATAGATGCCTGCCACAACACCCAGCTATTTTTTTGTTTCAGTTGTCATTGCTGTTTAGCTGGCCTGGGCTGGGTTTGATCCCGCCAACCTTGGTGTATGTGGCAGGCGCCATAACCACTGTGCTATGGGTGCTGAGCCTGTCATTTGATTATTGATAAACAATGAAAGCCATGTAAATCACAGAAGTTTTACAGATGGGGAAATTGAGGCTCAGAGAAGTTGTATCTTGCTGAGCTATATAGCTGGTAAGGGGCAGAGAGATGAGACCCAAGTCTTTTTTTTTTTTTTTTTTTTTTTAAGATAGAGTCTCACTCCATCGTCCCAGGACAGGCTGTTGTGTCTGCCTAGTTCACAGCAATCTCAACTTCCTGGACTCAAGCTATCCTCCTGCCTCAGCCTTCCAAGTAGCTGAGACTATAGGTGGGTGCCACTATGCCAGACTAACTTTTCTATTTTTAGTAGAGACAAGGGCTCACTTGCTCAGGCTGGAAGACCCAAGTTTTAATATTCCTCAGTCCCTGCTCTTTCAGAGGTGCCCGAATGCTCACCAGTGAAGGGTGTGTGCTGGGTGGTTTCAAAGTGGCATAGAATGGGGTTCCTGCAGCTCAAAAACTGCCAAGCTTCCCAGTGCTGTGATTTGGGGGCTGTATCCCCTCTTTCTGGGTGACCTCATCTAGCCCTGAGCCTCTACAAACCATCTCTCTGGCATCTATAGGACTTCCAGTTCTATCTTCAGCTTCACCCTTTCCCTGAGGTATGTTCTGGAACACCTGCTACTGGTTTGTCACCTCCAGGTGGGTCTTAGATACGCAGGGGTATTTAGTTTCAGCAAACCTCATCCATTGATTTCCCATTCCATAGTCCCCCCCTCACCTAAAGTGATCCCAGTTGCTTCATCTTCCCCACTGGACAGTCACAATTGGAAGGACATTGCCAGATGGACATGGTGGCTCACGCCTGTAATTTTAGCACTCTGGGAGGTCAAGGTGGGAGGATGCCTTGAGCTCAGGAGTTCCAGACTAGCCTAGGCAAAAGCGAGACCCCTATCTCTACTACAAGCAGAAAAAATTAGCCTAGTGTTGTGTTGGGCACTGGTAGTCCCAGCTTCTTGGGGAGCTGAGGGAGGAAGATCACTTGAACCCAGGAGTTTGAGGTTACTGGGAGCTGTCACCATGGCACTCTATCCTGGGGCAACAGAGTGAGACTGTCTCAAAAAAAAAAAAAAAGATATTGGGCGGCTCCTGTGGCTCAAGGGAGTAAGGGCGCTGGCTCCATATCCTAGAGGTGGCAGGTTCAAACCTCGCCCCGACCCCAGCCAAAAAAAAAAACTGCAAAAAAAAAAAAAAAGGATATTGCCATCCACAATTTGCTTACAAGATCAGGAATCAGAGTTAGGGTCTCAGTGGTATCATGAACTTGTATCACAAACAGTCCAATTATAGAAATATATATATGTGTATAACTTCTACCTGGATTCCTCCTTGACGTCTGGACACTAGGGACCAGGGGCTGGACCCCACTGGGCCCCCGTGGGGCTGTGTAGATCGTGGCACAGATGGTGAGGGCCTGGGAGGCTAGATATGTTTTATCTCCTTCACAGACCATGTGTATCCCTCTAGCCAGGGAATGTCCCCATGGAGAACGTGGGAAGCCACAGGCACCTAAGAAGGGTATCTGGGGGCTGGCCCACCATCCCCGACAATGTCTGACCCACTGAGCTAACCAGGCCCGGTGGCAGTGCCTGGGATCCAGCAGAGCCCCACACCTGCAGCAGGACCCTTGCAGGGTCTCCCTCTGGGAGTGCAGACTGCCTGCTGCACCGGCATTTGGAAGCACAGGCCCCCCTCCCTGGGTATTGCCAGATGCTCCCACCACATGATACTCCCACTCTCCTGCTTTGGTTCTCACCGCACTGCCTGGGCCTTGCCCAGTAAATACCACGTGTGAGAAGAACAGCTCATAGGATTGTGGATGGCAATTCTCTCTCTCCCCCCTCACCCCGTCTTCCAGGCAAGGTGTCACTACAAAAGAGTTGTGAACTTAGTTCCAAGAACCCGAGCCCGTGATCATAATAACATTTCATTTCTTTAACGTGGTCTGTGACTTTTAGACTGGGTCTCCCTTCAGAGTGTGAGTACCCGTGTATGTTGTTTGTTTGTTTTAGCTGTGACGTGTAACATACCTCATATTCAGCGGGATTTTCCATGCACCGCCCAGTCTGGGGCACACGCAGGGCCGGTTTGGGGCTGCTTCTTTCCTGGTCCCTGTTTGTTGATCCCTGGGAGATTGGCTTGTCCTGGCAGGGCGCCTGTGGCCCCTGGGAACTTGCTGTCCTAGAAGGTTGGCTTTGTTTCCTCTCTCCTGCTGTCCTCTCTTGTTCCAAGGGCTTTCCCTCTGGGGAGAGAAGGGGGTGTCAGCTAATGCAGAAGCCTGGAGTAGCCTGCATTTCTTAGGCAACCACAGGGACAAGCCAATCTTTTGACCTAGAAGCTGAACTGGCATTTCGACCCTGGTTACTAAGAGCATGGCAGGGACTTGGGCCCCTAGTCTGTACCCTCATAGACACACCCCCTGTGGTCACGGATCACATTTTCAACCTCAGAACTTTAGAAGTGCCTTGTTCCTGGAGTGGAGATTAGGTCACAAGTCACCAGCCCTGAATGAGGAGTAGCTGAGAAAGTGACTTTGAACAGGTGTTTTCATTCAAATTTCATGTCCCCAGGACGGGGTGGAACTGGGTACCTATTTTTTTTTTTTTTTGAGACAGAGCCTCAAGCTGTCCCCCTGGGTAGAGTGCTGTAGCATCACAGCTCACAGCAACCTCCAACTTCTGGCTCAAGCAAGTCTCCTGCCTCCGCCTCCCAAGTAGCTGGGACCACAGGCGCCTGCCACAACACCCAGCTATTTTTTGGTTGCAGCCGTCATTGTTGTATTGGTGGGCCCAGGCTAGATTCGAACCCACCACCTTAAGTGTATGTGGCTGGCGCCTTAGCCATTTGAGCCACAGGCGCCGAGCCGTCACATTTCTTAGTTTTTTACCTAATGTCCTTTTTCTGCTCCAGGATCCTATCCAGGACACCCACATAACATTTAGTCTCCTAAGACTCCTCTTGCTTGTGATCAAGGTTTTTGATGACCTTGATAGTTTATTTTTTTCAGTCCATGTGCCCCACACATGAACCAGGCATAAGCACAGATCAAAAGCCAAGCTGGGGAGGGGGGTGGCACCTGTGGCTCAAAGGAGTAGAGCACCAGCTCCATATACTGGAGGTGATGGGTTCAAACCCAACCCTGGCCAAAAAGAAAAAAAAAAAAAAGAAAAAAAAGCCAAGTTGGGATAAACAAGGGGTTTCTTTGTCCCTGGCTGATATGAAATGGGCACCACCAGACCTTGACGGTTTTGAGAAGTACTAGTCAGGTATTTTGTCAAAAGTCCCTCAAATGGGATCCATCTGATGTTTTCCTCCTGATTAGACTAGAGTTCTGGGCTCTGGGGAGGAAGACCACAGAGGTGTCATTCTCATCACGTCACATCAGAGCATCATCTGCTCGGGACATGAATTACATAGATAATGTTGACCTGTTAGCCAGGTTTCTCCACAATAAAGTTACCTTGTCCCCTGCCCTTCTTTTTTTTGAGACAAAGTCTCACTATGTCACCCTGGGTAGAGTGTGGTGACATCACAGCTCACAGCAACCTCCAGCTCTTGGGCTTAGGGGATTCCCTTGCCTTAGCCTCCCAAGTAGCTGGGACTGTAGGTGCTGGCCACAACACCCAGCTGTTTTTTGGTTGCACTTTGGCCAGGGCCGGGTTTGAACCCGCCACCCTGGGTATATGAGGCTGGTGGCCTGCTCACTGAGCCACAGGTGCCGCCCACATCTGGCTATTTTTTTGTTGCAATTGTTTAGCTGGCCTGGGCGGGCTTGAACTCACCACCCTTGGTGTGTGTGACTGTTGCTGTGAGCTGGTCTGTGCTAAGGGCACCGACCCAAGTCTCCTGGCCTTCTTTCACACCGTCCCCTTTGTAAGTCACTGTGTGCAGTCCACACAGAGAGGTGGGGAGTTAATGCTCCACCTCCTGGAGGGGGCAGTGCCCACATATGTTACTTAGAATCCTGCACGTGATGGGTGGTGCCCATGGCTCAGTGGGTAGGAGGCCGGCCACATACAGTGGAGGTGGTGGCTTCAAACCCAGCCTGGGCCTGCCAAACAACAATGACAATTACAACACCAAAATGGCCAGGTGTTGTGGCGGGCGCCTTTAGTCCCAGCCACTTGGGAGGCTGAGGCAAGAGAATCACATAAGCTTGAGAGTTTGAGGTTGCTGTGAGCTGTGATGCCACCACACTCTACAGAGGGTGACATAGTGAGACTGTTTCAAAAAAAAAGAAAGAAAAAGAATCCTGTACTTGAGATTTGTCGTTATTCATTATTTTTTCTTCCTTATGGATTCCTGGACACTTATTTCACCCTGGGAGTTATTATTCAATGCCACATTATTTCTTTTGTTGTTCACGTTGTTCCAGCTCTGGCCGTGGGAGCTCTTCCACTGGGCTCCATGCCACTTTGTCGTAGCCCTGTCACTTTGATGTGTGAGCATTTCCTTACTTTCTTCCTTCACTAGATGCTTCTGGCTCAGCTTACGTAGTCCCTGCCCGAGCCCTGGAATCAGCCGTTTCTCCAAGGAGCCTGGGTTCCTTCTACTGGGGAGAATGCATCAGACCAAGACCTCATTGCTTAGGGCTACTTGTGTGTTGTGGATCTAAGGCTCTCAGTGGACAAGCTGGAAACACATGTATAGATACAGGTAATATGTACATGTTACACATATGTATATACACGTAGAGGAGTAATACACATATACCCACCGTTTCCATATTTGCCCTTAATATTTATAGTAAACAGACTGATGTCCCCAGTTCTGAGCATCATGCGGCTTCTTCCCGCCTTCCCTCTGCTTGTCTATAGCTCCTCTCTCTGATAGGAGAAACCTGGCCCTCCCCGTCCATTGTCCACCTATTTGCCAGTTAACCCTAGCACACCCCTACAGTGGCTCTGAATTGTTACCCGGTACTCGCTGAGAAACCAGCCTAGGGACTAGAGTCCAGCGCACACGCGGACTTCCTTTGGTGTCAGTCTCAGTATCTCCAGTCATTCCCAAACTTTCCTGGGTCACTTTAGACCAGCACCTTTTCCTCTCTTCATTCAAGGAGGTGTTGTCATACATTTGTTTTTTTCTTTTTTTTTGAGACAAAGTTTCACTCTGGGGCAGCGCCTGTGGCTTAAAGGAGTGGGGCACTGGCCCCATACACTGGAGGTGGCGGGTTCAAACCCGGCCCTCGCCAAAAACTGCAAAAAAATAAAAAGTTTCACTCTGTTGCCATGGGTAGAGTGCTATGGTCTCATAGCTCACAGCAACTTCAAACTCTTGGGCTCAAATGATTCTCCTGCCCAGCCTCCCAAGTAGCTGGGACTATAAGTGCCTGCCACTATACCCAGCTGATCCTTCCTTCCTTCCTTCCCTACCTCCCTTCCCTCCCTCCCTCTGTCCCTCCTTCCTTCCTTCCTTTCTCCCTCCTTCCCTCCCTCCTTCTTTCCTTCCTTCCTTCCCTCCTTCCTTCCTTTCTTTCTTTGATAGAATCTCAAGCTGTCGCCATGGTAGCGTGCCATGGATCATCATAGCTCACAGCTCATGGATCATCATAGCTCACAACTTGGGCTTAAACGATCCTCTTGCCTCAGTTTTTCTATTTTTAGTAGAGATGGGGGTCTCGCTTTTGCTCAGGCTGGTCTCGAACTTGTGAGCTCAAGCAATCCACCTACCTCTGCCTCCCAGAGTGCTAGGATTACAGGCGTGAGCTATTTACTTTAAAAAAAATATGATTCTGTTTATATGGAATGTCCAGAGTAGGCAAATTCATTGAGACGGAACGTAGATTAGTGGTTGTTAAGGGCTGGGGGGTGAGGTGGGAGGGAGAATTGTGGGTAACAGCTAGGGGGAGTATGGCTTCTTTCTTGGGTGAGGAGAATGTTCTAGAATGGATTATGGTAATGATCACACAACTCTCTAAATATACTAGAAATCATTGAACCGCTCACTTTAAGTGAATGCTTTGTGTTGTATGCGAATGATCCCTCCATAAAGCTGTTATCAAAGCTGTTACACCCTTACTGATTGTTTTTGGGCAATATATTTTTTTTTTCTTGAGACAGAGCCTCAAGCTGTCCACCTGGATAGAATGCCATGGCATCACAGCTCACAGCAACCTCCAACTCCTGGGCTCAAGTGAGTCTCCTACCTCATTCTCCCAAGTAGCTGGGACCACAGGTGCCTGCCACAACGCTGGCTATTTTTTGGTTGCAGCCATCATTGTTGTTTTGGTGGGCCCGGGCTGGATTTGAACCTGCCACCTTAGTTGTATGTGGCTGGCACCTTAGCCACTTAAGCCACAGGTGCCGAGCCAGGGCAATATTTATTTATTAATTTATTTTTGCAACAGAGTCTCACTTAGTCACCCCCGGTAGAGTGCTATGGTGTCATAGTTCACAGCGATCCCACACTCTCGGGCTCAAGATAGTCTCTTGCCTCAGCCTCCTGAATAGCTGGGACTATAGGCACCTGTCACAACACCTGACTATTTTTTGAGAGACAAGGTCTCATTCTGGTTCATGCTGGTTTTGAACTCCTGAGCTCTAGCAATCCACCCGCCTCAGCCTCCCAGAGTGCTAGCATTACAGATGTGAGCCACTGTGCCTAGCCTTAGGCAATATTTATTTAGATTAGTGATACTCATGGATGGCCGGTGTCACTGTGAATTCTCAAGGTGATTCAGAGTTAGAGTCAACCCAGCTTGGGTTTTCATTTGGGACCAGACTAAGAGCCTTGTTCAAAGGACACACATTCCAGATTTGAACTCCATGTGGAGCCAGGCTATGGGGTGACAGAAACCAGCAGGAACAAAAAGGGAATGGGCCCGGCCCAGAGGAAAAATAGCTACACTTGTTTTGGCCTCTAATTGTCAGTTCTCTCCCCTCTAAGACACCAAAGTGAGATTAGAGGCTGGGACAGTTTAGCAAGTGACAGAATTTTAGCCCTGACTATGGGACAGTTGCCCTGCCTTGGAGGGAGGCCACTTTCTGATGCCAGATCAAACAAGGATGCAGTGGCAGAGTTAGGAAATATTGAAGCAGCCAAAGAAATTGACCCCAAGGTTGGGCATGGGGGCACACAGCTGTAATCCCAGCACTCTGAGAGGTCGAGGCAGGTGGATTGCCTGAGCTCAGGAGTTTGAGACCAGCCTGAGCAAGAGTGAGACCCTGTCTCTAATAAAAATAGAAAAACTAGCTGGGCATTGTGGCAGGTGCCTATAGTCCCAGATACTCAGAGGCTGAGGCAGGAGGATCGATTGAGCCCATAAATCTGAGGTTGCTGTGAGCTAGGCTGATGCCACAGTACTCTAACCTGGGCAACAAAGTAAGACTCTCTAAAAAAAAAAAAAAAAAAGAAATTGATTCCAGAAGCTAATGTGAGTGGGAATGTCACACACATCCATTCTTAGTCAGAAGAACCTGTCACAGGGTTACATGGGGACACAGAGGGGCATAGTGGTTCAGGTGGGTTTTCAGAGCAATTATGAGGATCACTCCCCATCAAGGTCCAGTTTGCAGCCTCACCTGTAATGCCTCAGCATGTGAGTGGTGACTAGGGCCACTCAGTATAGTTTCTGGCGCCTGCTGCTCCCTGTCTGTCAGCAGTGGGCATCAAAGGAACTGGGTCTAGCTTCTAATTTGGCATTAACTCATCTGGGCATCGGGCTCCATAGGAGGTGGGACGGTTGACCCCCAAAGATATGTCCACCCAGAACCCCTGTGAATATGACTTTATTTGGGAAAAGGGTCTTTGCAGATTTGATTAAGAACCTCTAGATGAGACCATCCTGGCTTGCGTGGGTGGGCCCTAAAGCCGATGATTGGTGTCCTCATAAAAAACAGAAGAGAAGACACAGATGCAGGGGGACAGAGGCAGAGCCTGGAGTGAAGTGGCCACAAGCCAGGGGATGCTTGGGGCCCCTAGAAGCCAAGGGAGGCGAGGTAGCATCCTCCCCCAGAGCTTTCGGAGAGAGGGCTGCCCCGCCAACACCTTCATTTTGAACTTTGGCCTCTGGAACCATGAAGACTAAAATGTCTGTTGTTTCCAGCCACATAAGTTGTGATAACTTGTGACAGCAGCCGTGGGAGATGGGTACGGTCCTTCTGGGTGTTAGCACCACCTCAGTAAAGCACTACAGTGAATTAGTGCTTCCTGCTTTTCCTGCACTCTGTCTGATCTTCGGAATAGTCTGCAAGGTGGACGCTCTTCTATTCCCGTTCTGCCAAGTGGGAGAGAGGGAGGCTTCAATAGGTTGAGTGTCCTGGCCGTGGAGGTGGTGGGACCTGGGGGAGCCCATAGTAGTGGGGACTGTGAGGGGGGCCCTATGGTAGGGGTGGGGCCTGTAGTAGGGGGGCGGGTCCTATGGTGTGAGCAGCTCACTCCAGGCTCTTGCCCTTGGCCTTGGCCACTTGATACAGAAAGTATAGCTTCTGGCCTGTCCTGTCTGTGAGATCTTCAATTCTGTGCACCAAAAAGCACTCCTGGGGCCTTCAGGGCCGGGGTGTGGAGATGAGGCTGGAAGGCTCTGTTGTCCTACCCAGAGCCACCTCTGGCAGCTCCCCTTCCTGGCCCTGCAGACCCCTAAAGCAGCTGAGATAAGGGAGAGAGGCTGAGTCTGTGGGGGAATGGGGGTTCAGAGTCAGAAGTGGCCCCATAGATCCCCCCTCTCCTCCTGTAGGTGAGAGATTGGGTATGGAAGGGAAGAAAGGTTGGTCTGTAGTTTCATTTTGAGGTGTTTGAACAAGAGCAATGGCGGTTGCTGAAGGCTTAGCAGGGCGCAGACAAGGCCATCTCAGAAGGGACTGTGAGCTTGAACAGGGCCCAGCCTGCAGCCACAGCTCCTAGGGACAGCTCTTCTCCCCTGGGCTGCCTACCTGTACCCCTCATGCTTCACCCTTGTACCCCAGAAGAAAGCAGCAATGGTTGTTAAAAAAAAAAGATTTAATAATTAAATGAAAACAGATGAGGGTCTTGGGGTGCAGAGCTCTGAGGGACACCTGTTCAAGGCAAGTCACTTTGACCTTTCCCATACCAGCTGGGGAGCTCCTCTGTCTCCCCAGCCAGAAGGAATGAACAATAGGTACCCAGGGAAGTCATCAGAGCCACCTCCCTCTGTTCCCTCCTCTCCTTGTGGCAAACAACAGCTCAGCTAGTGCCACGGGGTGAAACACGGGGAGGACAGCCCGAACCACGCAGGCTCCTCTGGGCCAGGCCAGCGAGGGTATTTATAAGTCCTGGCTGCCTCCAGTGTGCCTGGATTAGACTGGTTTTTTGAGTCTCTGGTGCCAAGTTGTTTTTTCTTTCTTTCTTTCTTTTTTTTTTTTTTTCCCCAATGAGAATCTGCAGCTGAACATGGCCAAGTATTCCCAGAATCAAATCACTGGATCAATACTTGCTCACCGCTGGCCCACTTTCAAGGCCTTCAAGGGTCAAAGGTGAGGTTTTTCTTCCACCTGCCTCTGGACAAATACCTTGACCGTGGGAGGGAAAAGTGGGGGGACAGGTACTCCCAAGAGCATTTGCCTAGAAGTAGTCCCCAGTTGTGACCTTTTGTGTGTGTGAGTGTGTCTGCCCTTTCATTTTTACAAAGTAGACTGAAGTTCCCAGAGAAAGGGCTTTAAAAACATGTATGGGGCTTGGCACCTGTAGCTCAGCAGCTGAGGCACCAACCACCTAAACCAGAGCTGGCGGGTTCAAATCTAGCCCGGCCCTGCCAAACAACAACAACTACAACCAAAAAATAGCTGGGCATTGTGGCAGGTGGCTATAGTCCCAGCTACATGGGAGACTGAGGTAAGAGAATTGCCTAAGCCCAGGAGTTGGAGGATGCTGTGAGCTGAGATGCCATGGCACTATACCCAGGGCGATAGCTTGAGGCTCTGTCTTAAAAAAAAAATGGTAGGGTTCAAGGCTGTGCTGTGATTTTCATGGAGCCTTGGGCACTTTGCTTTTCTGGGTTCCTTCCTCCATTAAAAATAATATTAAAAATTAATTTTATATAGGCTGGGAGAGGTGGTTCACCCCTGTAATCTTAGTACTCCAGGAGGATTGCTTGAGCTCAGGAATTTGAGACCAGCTTAAACAAGAGCAAGACCCTGTCTCTACTAAAAAATAGAAAAATTAGCCAGGTGTGGTGGCATGCACTATAGTCCCAGCTACTTGGGAGGCTGAGGCAGGAGGATCACTAGAACCCAGGAGTCTGAGGCTGCTGTGAGCTAGGCTGATGTCACAGTATTCTACCCAGGGCAACAGAGTGAGACTCTGTCACAAAAAAATTATTTTTGTAATTCCACTGGTAAAAGATAGACATAATCCAAAGTGGATTCATTAGGATACATCAATACATACAGAGGGTGCCCCCCCCAATATATATATACACATTGTAAGCAATGTTATCTATGTACTGCTTTTTCAAATTCATGGAAGTTCCATTACCTGGACATGCTATACACATCCATTTTACCTGCAATTCACACACGTTTTGGGAATGATGGATTTTACTTCCAATAAGATCACTTAAAATGTGTATACATTTTTTGTACTCTCTACATTTATTTTCATCCTATTCATTTTTCTCCTGATTCTATAAAGAGATGAAAACTTTTCCTTGAGGTCCCAACAGTGTCAGAGCCCTGTGCCTCCTAGGCCCCACAGAGGACTCAGTCCTGCTGCTGCTGGTGTCTCCCTCCCTTTGCTGTTTCATTCCTTAATTATTTCCAGTACCACGGTTTACTAGGTCAAGACATTTATGCCCAAAGTTGCAACTTTTCTTCACAAGGGACCCACGGGGCGCGCCCCCTTGGTGTCCCCAGCCCATAGAGGAGGAGGCTGGGAAATTAGAAAACTTGTCCAAGGTCGTGGACAGCGGGGATTGCACCCAGGGCTCGTCACACTCCACGGCTTCGTTCTTAACCTCTACGCTAGATGCCTCTTTACCCACATTTGACTTCAGTTTACGCGCTCACAGTGTACTGTAAAAGCCACACACAGCTGTCCGGAGGCCTCTGTTAATCAGTAGCTGGTTGCATTTGGCCCACTGGGCAATGCCAGGTGCAGAAAGTACAGTACAGAGAGAGCTGCAGAGCGGCCACGCTCTGCCCTCCTGCCCCCTTCCCTTGTCTTTGCCCAGCCTAGAGTCCTTAGTACTGTCCAGTACACAGGGCAGCCGGCTCACTCCAGTCCAGGACCAACGCTGGGCCAGAGCCTCGTCTGTGAGAATTAGAAAGCTGTCCCTTCCTCAGGACCCTTGACTATGAGGAAGGTGGCACCACACACACATAAATCTGCAATGTCCAGTGTGACTGTGATGTGAAAGTCACCCTTTCAATGTGTGATATGCACGCCCTCCCCTGCCTGACCATACTGGCAACCCTATCTGGGCCTCTAGATATCCCAGTACCACTGACTGCTTTCAGGGGTCTCTAATCTATATGGTGATATGCCATTTAAGGCTGGGAGAGGCTGCTGATTACAGTGTTTGCAGCAAACAGGAGGGAGGATTTAGGGGGATGCAGTTGTAGCTGAAAGCAGAAACTCAGGCTGCCTGGTGGGACATGGTGGCCACAGAGGAACACTGGGCACAGACACCAGGGAATAGCACTTGGGGTCAAGAACATCCAGAATAGTGTACACTGAGGTGGGTCTTAGAGCATGCACCAAGTGCAGGCAAAGATGCAGGAGCAACTAACTTCCTGAACAAAAGAGACAACTAAGAAAGGTTTCACCACAGATGAGAACATTTGAACTGGGCTTTGCAGGATGAATAGGAGTTTGCTGTGCTAAACCTTCAAGGAGAATACTCTAAAATGAGTATAGAAGAGAAAGTATAGTAGAGAAGAGAAGTAACAAAGCCCTGGAAGCCCGAGAGTGTGTGGTTTCCAAAGACCCCTGCGCTGATACGACAAACCAAAGGCATGATCCAGGAGATAATTGATAAGCTGTTCTTAACTTAAAAACTGCTATGTGAAAAGCACTGTTAAGAGACAAACTACAGACTAAGAGTAAATATTTGCAAATAACATGTTTGATCTATCAAACAGTTAGATTGGACTGTTATCCAAAATATACAAAGAAACCCTTAAAATTCAACAAGAAAATGGAAAATATGATTCAAAAATGGGCAAAAGGCCTGAACTGACACCTCACCAAAGAAGAGACACAGATAGCAAACAGTATATAAAAAGGTGTTCAGTCATATGTCATCAGTGAACTGCAAATTAAAACAATAGTGAAAATACCACACACCTATTAGAGTGGTCTAAATCCAGAACACTGACACCACCACACGCTGGTGAGGAGATGGAGCACCAGGAACGCGTATTCATTGCTGGTGGGAGTGCAAAGTGGTATGCCTTGGAACAAAACTTACTTCTACCTCGTGATCCAGCAAATGCATTGGAAAATTATGCCCACACAAAAACCCTCAGGTGGATGTTTACAGGAACTTTATTCACAATTGCCAAAATGTGGGCAGAACCAAGATGTCCTCTGGTAGGTGAATGAGTAATAGACTGCTGAACTTCAGACAATGGAATATTATTCGGTGCTGAAGGTGAATGAACTAGCAAGGCAAGAACAGACATAGAGGAACCTAGTGCTTCTTGCTAAGTCAAAGAGGCTAGTCACTACATGATTCCCCTGCATGACTTTCTGGAAAAGGCAAAGCTACGGAGACTGTAAAAGGATTAGTGGTTGCCAGGAGTTGGGAGCATGAATAGGCAAAGAACAGAGGATTTTTAGGGCAGTAAAACTATGTGGTTAGATGCTACAATAGCAGATACAGCAAAAACGAACTTCAGTGTAAATGTGGACTCTGAGCGATCACGGTGTGTCAGAGCAGGTCGATCAGTTGTAATAAATGCGCCACGGGGAGGAGGGGTTGTGTGTGTGAGGACCAGAAGTATACGGGGACTCTCTCTACCTTCCACTCAACTTTGCCGTAAACTGAAAACTGCTCTAAAAATGAACTTTATTAAAAACAAATTATCTGCTTGGCCAAATCCATGCAGTGACATTCACACCCCACCCCCACCCCCACCCCCAGCCCACCAATAACCCCTGGAGCTTGGAGAGGTAGAGGAGGTGCCCAGGAGTAGGGCCTGGGGACAAGAGAGGGTCAGATGGTGACAGAGGAGCAAGGACTGGGTGGTTTCCTTCCTCTGGGCAGGGCAGTTAGAAGCCTGTGTCCAGCTTGCGTCCTGGCTCCAGCACCACTTTGCAGTAGACCGGGTAAATCGATGCCGGCTGTAAAATTGGGGTGGTTGTTAGCCCCGCCCACGGGTGCCCGCAAAGGTCCTGGAGGTCACAGAGAACCGCGGTGGAGGCGAGCACAGCTGCGCCACCTGGTGGCTATAGGCGGAGCGGCGGCTCGGGGCAGCTGGCTGGGGCTCTGCTCTCCTCGCTTCAGAGGCCGCCGGCAGCGAGGGTGGGCGCTACGCTGCGACTTACTAGACTAGTAATCAAGTGTCTCCAAAAGTGGCCGTGCTGAGTTTTCCCCAAGCCTGTTGTCTCCAGGCTTCTAGGCTGCCATCCCCAGGACCAGATTGGTGGACCCCGTGGGAACCACTGTGCAGGGCTGGGTCCCAAACCCCTTTACCCGCCCACCACTACCTTACCCAGGATGGCGACCAAGCCCCTCGTCCTTCTGGCTGTGCACGTTGGGTTCTCCCACTAAACACTCCAAAAGACCAAGGGAGCCCACTGCAGCTCAGGGTAGCCCATTTCACGAAATCAGGGCTGCTTCAGCTGAGAATATGGAGAGGTCCCCTCCTGGGACACTCCCTCCAAGGGTAAGAAATACAGGGGAGGGCCCTGCCGCCTGGTTTCTGAGGGAGGCTGAGTGTGAAGACATGCTTTACCTGACCCCCCCCCCCCCCATCTCCTCTGGCAACCCCAAATAAGAATTTAAAAAACTTGGCAAAGTGTGCATTTTAAATTCTCGAATTGATGGTATTGGTCTTACAGCTTAATTCAGGAAAGGAGGAAATTAAGAGGAAGCAATAATCTTCTGGAGAAATAATGGATTGGCCATCAGGGAAAAATTCTACAGTCCATTTAAAACTCCATTTGTGAGGAAGAAGTATTTATTAATAACATCTTTCTGGATTATTTCCTGGTACCGTCCTCAGATGGCTGATGACATCTTTCACATAAATGGGTCCCCAGCCCCAGCCCAGCTCACAGGCAGCCCTGTGCCTTCCTTTGAGGGAGCCCTGAGGTCCCCTCACCCCAGGCTTCCATTTTAGCAAGGATACTAATCCCAGGACATCCTGAGTGTGACTGGATTCTGGAGGTAACTGGCCCACAGGCACAGGTCTGCTGTCCCAGAGCCGGACAGAGGCCACATCTGCAGGGAGTGGGGAGGATGGGGAGTGCAGGGAGGTGAGCCGAGAGCTGGAGGCAGTGGTGTGTCTGTCTGCGGTTTCAGTCTGGGTTTGCACAGGTTGTGAAATTAGAGCACTCCAGCCTTGTTTGTGTAAATTTCAAAGGGCCGCGTTGGCTCAAAGTGATATTTGAGTCCATCATGATAGTTAATACCATTGATGTCCCTCTGGAAATTGAGGTGCTGCCAGCAAACTGGCTCTGTGGCAGGTGATCAGGGCTTCTGGAGGGCAGAGTATTCTGGAAGGGGCAGGCAGAGGGACAAGGGCTCCCTGTACAGTGGCCAAGATGGGGAGCAAGCAGGGTGAGAGGGCAAACAGGAGCCTGACCTGTCTAGGCCTGGACATGGGGACTCAGAGTTCCTTGTGTTTCACACTACAGAAGCATTGAGATTCACAGTCCTGCTTCTTTTTTTTTTTTTTTTTGAGACAGGTCACCCTCGGTAGAGTGTTGTGGCGTCACAGCTCACAGCAACAATCATTCTCTTGTCTCAGCCTCCCAAGTAGCTGGGACTACAGGTGCCCACCACAACGCTGGCTATATTTTTTTAATTGTTGCAGTTTGGCTGGGGTGGGGTTTGAACCCACCACCCTCGGTATATGGGGCCGGCGCCCTACTCACTGAGCCACAGTCGCCACCCCCCAGTCCCTCTTCTTAATGGGCTCAGAAATCTCAGAAGGACTTAGCCAAATTTTGGTCATTTGAAAGAAAGTAGGGTCAACTATACAGTATTTTTTCTTTTTTTCTTTTCTTTTTTTTTTTTTTTGAGACGGAGCCTCAAGCTATCTCCCTGGGTAGAGTGCCATGGCATCACAGCTCATAGCAACCTCCAACTCCTGGGCTCAAGGGAGTCTCCTGCCTCTACCTCCCAAGTAGCTGGGACCACAGGCGCCTGCCACAACGCCTGGCCATTTTCTGGTTTCAGCCTTCATTGTTGTTTGGCGGGCCCGGGCTGGGGATTCGAACCCGCCACCTTAGGTGTACGTGGCTGGCGCCTTAGCTGATTGAGCCACAGGCGCCAAGCCTTTATTTTTTTCTAATACTGTCTCAGGTACATTTTCTGCTTAAAAAATTATTTATCTATGATAAACAGAGAGTTGGAGAAACCAGGGCAGAAAGGCAAAACCCTTGTAGTTCTGACTACAAAACATGGTGGCTCCGTTATCTCTGTTCATTACCATGACTGCGATCCCTGGCCACTGGCAAATCAAAATTTTGTGTTCAAACAGAAAAGCAGTGTTCACTTCAGCAGCACGTCTACTAAAACTGGAACAATACAGAGAAGACTAGCCTGGCCCCTGTGCGAGGATGGCTCACAAATTCGTGACGTGCTCCAAATGTTTACGAGTTACCAAAGAAGGAAATCATAGAACAATTGGAAAAATATATCCTGCTCATGGATCAGCAGAATAATCATTGTTAAAATGTCTGTACTACCCAAAGTGATCTAGAGATTCAACGCAATCCCAAAGAAAATACCAATGTCATTCGCAAAGATCTAGAAAAAATAATTCCACGCTTTGTATGAAAGCAGACAAAAGCCTGAATAGCCAAAGCAACCTTAAGAAAAAAGGACAAATCGGGAGGCATCCCTCTGCCAGACTTCAAGCTATACTACAAGACTACCGTAGCCAAGATAGCATGGTACTGACGCAAGAACAGAGACATAGACCGATGGGTCAGAACAGAAAACCCAGATCTAAAACCATCTCATGTCACCATCTGACCTTTGACAAAGTAGATAATACCATACGCTGGGGAAATGGTGCTGGAAAAATTGGATGGCCACATATAGAAGACTGAAACAGATCTATACCCGTCACCACTGGTAAGAATTCACTCTCAGTGGCTAACAGACTTAACCTAAGACATGAAACTCTAAGAATTCTAAGAAGAAACTCTAAGAAGAAAATGTTGGGAAAAGTCTTGGAAGGACACCACGGGTCACGCCTATAATCCTAACACTCTGGGAGGCTGAGGTGGGTGTATCCCTTGAGCTCAGGAGTTTGAGACCAGCCTAAGCAAGAGCTGAGACCCCTAGCTCTACTAAAAAGAGGAAAAAAACTAGCTGGGAGTGGTGGTAGACACCTATAGTCCCAGCTACTCGGGAGGCTGAGGCAAGAGTATCATTTGAGCTCAAGAGAATGAGGTTGGCTATGAGCTGTGACACTAGGGCACTCTACCCAGGGCAACAGGGTGAGACTGTCTCAGAGAGAGAGAGAGAGAGAGAGAAAGTCTTACAGACATCAGCCTAGGCAAAGAATTTATGAAGACCCCAAAGACAATCACAGCAACTACAAAATGGACAAATGGGCCCCAATTAAATTAAAAACCTGCTGCACAGCCAAGGAAACAATCGATAGAGCAAACAGATAACCTACAGAATGGGAGAAAATATTTGCATGTTATACATCTGATAAAGGGCTGATAACCAGACTTTATAAAGAAATCAAGCAAGCATGCAAGGAATAAAACCAAACAACTTCATAAAAAGTAGACAAAAGACAAACCGTAACTTTTTTTTTTTGAGGCAGTCAAGATGAATACAGAAGCTTTCAAAAGAAGACAGACTAATGACCGATAAATATGAAAAAATGCTCAACATCGCTAATCATCAGGGAAATGCAAATCAAAATCACAGCAAGGTATCCCCTAGGTCCAGTGGGAGAGGCTTTTACATGTATATATATGAAAAATCCCCAAACAACAGATGCTGGCGTGGATGCAGACAGGAAGACTGTTGGTGGGAC
>CAUYQV010172639.1:0-14322 GCA_963574575.1 Galagoides demidoff | reverse complement strand
TTGTCAGACCTCATATGTCTATTAGGTCCAATTGGTTTATAGTGTCGTTCAAATCCTGTTTCCTTATTCATCATCTATCTCTTGTTCCATCCATTACTGAAGTCCCCTATATTGTGGAAATATGTTTCTTGCATCAGTTCTGTCAATGTTTGCCTTCATATATTTGGGAACCCTCATGTTACCTGCATAGTTATAATTGCTGTATCTTCCTGGTGAATTGACCCTTTAATCAAAACAAAATGTCCTTCTGTGTCTCTTGTGTCCTGGTCTCTTTATCTTAAAGTCTATTTTTTAAATATAAGTATGGCCTTTGTTCTCTTTCAGTTACTCTTTGCATAGAGTATCATTTTTTATCTTTTGACTTCTAGCCTATGCATTTACTTAGATCCAAAGTGAGTCTCTTGCAGACAGTATATAGTTGGACTTTTTTTATCCACTTAGCCAATTTATGGCTTTTGATTGGATCTTTAATCCATTTACACTTAAAATAATTATTGATAAGAACTTATAATTGCCATTTTATTGATTTTTTTATACATATCTTATAGTTATTTTGGTCCCTTTTTCCCAAAGAAAAGACATAACATAGGAGGGAAAGTTCATTCTTCTCTTCTTCTCCTAAGAAAAAACTGGGTAGTTGGGAGTTTTCTCCAGATCTTGGCATACTGTGCTGGGAAGAAGAAGTGGCTGAGAAAGGTTTCTGTTTTGCACTTCAACCTTTTAATTGTTTTTTAGAGTTCTTACAAAAGCAATTTGGTCCATAAATTTTCCTTAAGCCAGTGTCTCTGTGAGGGAATGAAGGCTTGGGTCTTCCTATTTTCCTATCTTGCATACATAAATTTTTCATTGTTCTTTAAATGTTTGGAATAATTCGCTAGTGAAGCCATCTGGACCTGGACTTTTCTTTGTGAGTTTTTATTTTTTAAGTACTATTTCATTATCTTAGATTATAGATCTATTCAGATTTTCCATTTCTTCTTGAATCAGTTTCAGAACTTTATGTCTTTCTAGAATTTGTCTATGTAGTCTAAGTTTTCCTTTGGCATACAGTTGTTCATAGTACCCACTTACAACCACTGTTATTTTCTAAGATCCATAGTAATAAACAGTATCCATCTTTTTCATCACTGATTTTAGAAATTTGAGTCTTCTATTTTTCTTGGTCAGTCTAGGTAAAGGTTTGTCAGTTTTGTCAATCTTAAAAAAAAAAAACAACTTTTGGTTTTGTCAATTTTCTCTACTGTTTCTCTATTTTGTATTTCATTAATTTTTGCTCTTATCCTTATCATTTTCTTCTTTCTGCTTGCTTTGTGTTTGCTCTTCTTTTTCCAGTGTGTTGAAGTGTAAAGTTAGGTTGCCGATTTAAGGTCTTTCTTCATTTGTTAAGTATATGTCTACACATTTCCCTCTAAACAATGCTTTCATTACATCTCATGAGTTTCATTCTCATTCATCTCAAAGTGTATTTCCTTCCCTTGGTGATTTCTTCTTTGATCTGCTGGCTATTTAGGATTATCTTGTTTAATTTCCCAAATTTCTTTCTGTCAGTAAGTTTCAATTTCAATCCACTGTGATCACAAAATATACTTTGCATGATTTCAGTCCTTTTAAATTCACTGACGCTTGTTATATGGCACAGCATATGGTCTTGGAAAATATTCCACATACACTTGAAGAGAATGACTACTCTGTTGCTATTAGGTGGAATGTTAAGTGAATATTTTCTCTGATGTAACATTTTAATTCTTCTGATAATTTTTTCACGATTTTCTTTTTTTTAGTTATTTTCTTAGTGCCTGCTCTGGGCCTCTAATATACATTAATTTAGAAGAATTTACTTCAGATTTATACCACATTAGTTCTAGTGAAATGCAGAAATATTACTCCCACCTAGCTCTATTCCTTCTTCCCCTCTTTGTGGGTGTTATACATGCATCTATGTATCTTACAAATTCATGATATATTATTAAATTACCAGTCTCTTGCTTTTAAAACAATAACTACAATTAAATGCAGAAGGCTTTGGGGAGGAATATTTTCAAAGTTAACCAGAACTCCAAGCTAAAGAGCCACCATCTAAATTCATAACTTCTCAGAGTTCCATTTAAAAATACTCATGGACAGAAATATGACCTCTAATACCCAGGCTTGGTACACTCTGGTTCCTTGGCTTTATGTGCACACAAGCCCATATGTTCCTCTGCATTTTGCCTCCTCAAAAGCACATTCTGCTAATTCTACAGAAGTGCCCACACAAACTGAGAAAAATGTCCTATGAAAGGCAATAAGTGCCACCTGCCTGACAGAAGGATTCCTGACAGCAAAACACATTATTCAGTTCCTATCGACCCAAACAAAAAGAAAGGTAATGGCTACAAGGAAAAGAGAGCAAAAGTGCTATTTATAATTTCATTCCAAAAACAAACTCTTCTGAAATCTATTCTGATTGTAAATTCCCCTCTTCTGAGGCTCTCCTTACCCGAAACGGGGTGTTGATTCGACTTGTAAGAGTGTCTAAAATGTGGACATTCTCATGCTGGTGCAAAAGGATAAAACGAAGGAAGATCTCAAGTAGTGCCGGTTCGGAGATGCTACGCAGGAAAAGGTCCAGATACGCAGTTGTGGTCATGACCTCCTCCACAGTCACCTGGGACCAATGATAGAGTGAGCACAGGTGAGCATCCTCTCAATGCTGTGATACATGCCTCCCCAATGGCCCCAGCCTCAGCGGAGTGACCCCATCAAAGCAAGAACACACCTGCCACGAAAACACACTTCAGAGTTTCATCTGAAGCCCATAACCTATTTGCATTCCACAATACCTCCTACTGCTTTCGCCCTTCAGTTCAGTAAGGGAAAAGAAAAGACATAAAGAAGCAATTCAAGTGTTCTGACAACTCTAATCATCAAATGCAGTTTAAATACCATAAAGGTTTTAGTATGTAATCAAAAATAGGAAAACAAGATAAAGGAAATTATTTACACAGTTAGTAAAGGATTAATTAGAAAGCTCAATATAACGTGTTCCATTATTAGTTGTTCAATAAACATTTATTGGGCTGGGATGTGTATAAGGAGCTAGAAACATAAGAACATATTTTATGTGCAGGAAGATGGGCTGTAACAAGTAAAATGAAAATACAGTAAATTGCAAAGGAGAGGTGCAGACACAAAGTGCTACAGATGTTCAGATGTGTTTCTGGAGAGCTGCAAGTTAATTTTTATTACTGAATAATACACATAAAGTGTTATAGATAAAGTACTCTACGAGCTTACTGCTTATAAGATAATTATGACTTTATAATTAATATTTAAATTTAATAATAATATTAAAATAACATTTTAATTACTATTCTCTACATGGTGTGATTTTCCCATGCCGTACAATGTCAATCTTGCAGTGAATAACATTCTGAAGAGTCAAGCTTTTCAAAGACCTCAGGACTTGATGCTCAAAGAATCAAAATTTTAAACATTTTGATTGGGAATATTATAAGAGCTAGTGAATACTTCTTCATCCTCCTACAGTCAGAATATGCCAACTCTTGAGGAACAGAGGTTATCCCTGGATCATCAATTGTCCTATTCAAGCACGTAGAAATACCCACATGTGGATGCACGAAAATTACAGAGAAATAACTCAGACTTTCAGATTCCAATATCACAACCTAGAAATCTTTTATTTTCTTTTTTTTTTAATTTCAGATTAATGTGAGGGTACAGGTGATTAGGTTACAATGTTTGCATTTGTTAGGTAGAGGCCCTGTTGTAGTTATATCCTGCTCCTGGCAGGTGTGTCATGTACACTTACATTGTGTCTATTAGGTATGAACACACCAATTTCCCTCTTTCCTCCCCTCCCCCCAACTTGAATTGAATTGAGTTTTTCTCTTGTGTGGGTGTGTGTGTACTAGTTCATCTACTGGCTTCATATTAGTATTGAGTACATTGGATACTTGCTTTTCCATTCCATTCACCCTAGAGATCTTAAAAATCCCTTTGACAATTCTAATGGAAACATATGGCAATATTTTTTGAGTGATTTATCTTCTCTTTTCTATTTTTTCCATCTTTTTTCTTCCTCCCTTTAAGTGTGTTGGCTGTCATTTCATCAAACCTTTTATAGTATATTCCTCTACCCCCTTTTAGTTTTCTGTTTTTAAAACCCACAGACCTGCTACATAAGTGTAGATTAGCCCTGAGTGGATGCATCTGAGCATAAAGGCTTGGTGATATCTATTTTGGCTATGTAAATTACTTTTTAAAAGTTCCAGGTTTTCAGCAATGTTCTGATAGATGAGTTCAGATGACTAAGACATTGCCAAATCAATTGGTCTATTTTCTTTATTCTAAGCAAGCTGTGTTCACTCAGTCCAGCTGAATCGACTCTCCTGGAAGCTACTGGGAAGTTGCTCAGCAGTGCCCTGAGTGGCCTGAGCACAGCATCAGAGTGCAAATATCTTTCCCCCCAGTTCAGCACCAACATTGTGAGCCCTCGAACATTCAACACACCACTGTGTCATCTGACTAACTTTAAAGGGCTCTCTGTGACCCAAATATAGCAACGGACACAGGCAATGCCTCCTAAATAAATGACACTGAGCAGAGTTCTTTTCATGGCCTGCCCCTGCTTCTGAAACAAATTTCTTCTATCTTTACGTTTTCCAATGTTTTCTAGTCCCATGCATGCACTCTTAACACTGCCCTGAACACAGCATGTGTCATCTTCTTTACTACCTAGGTACAATACACAATGCCTGAACACAGAAGGTACTCTTCCTGAATGATGACATCTGCAAGGATAGTGATTTATGTTTGCCAGAATTGAGCTTAACTTTTAATTCTTCGAGATCTCTACATGTGTCCTGAAGCCCCCAGATAGTAGAGACCTCTAAAATAGCTGATGCCATCAAATGTAGCTAAGAGAGAGAGGGAGAGATGACTCACAACAACCCTAAGTATACAGTTCCATTAGCTCATATCCACTCCATTGCTGCACACTTGGGGTCCATAGCAGAAACTTAATCCAAAATGATTTAGGCAACTAATTCCCTTATAGTCTTGGTTACTACAAAAAAAAAAATGTAGTAATTCCAAATGGGCCATATGTGTTGTTTCTGTAACACCACATTTTCAACATGCCCATCAAGCACTGCTGAACTGGCATGTCATGCAGAATTCCAGCCTCTGTAACAAGAATGCAGCATCAGCTCCCCCACCCTCAAGTTACACTTGACCTTAATAAGCTCAAAAGCATAGCAATAAACTCCTTAGACTATAAGTCTCAGCCTTTAGGGGCTAACATGAAAGGAGGGCATTAGGCATCTATTGTTTACCACTCTTAGGCTGGATAAATGAAAAGATTTTATTTCTTTTTAGAAATCAAAGCTGTCATTTATAAGCTAAGAGGATTTAAGAAAGCACTTGGAGGGGCAGCATTTACATAACATGCTATAAATATTAAAAATTCAATTCCATTAAGCATCAAGTTGCAAATTCTTTATAAATCAAATTCACACGCACCTTAAACTAATACCCAAACCAGGAAAAATCTGGTTCCCTTCTCATTTTTTCCTTCCTCAGAGCCTTTAGAAGCCTTTTATCCCAGAAAATCTTTTCTTGCCCCATTACCTTACTTTCAGAAACTTCCTCTAATCCCCCAAATAGGCAACCTCCTTAATGAGGATGAGACCAGAGCCTGAGTGTGATCACTTGAAAGCTAACGATAAACCACCAGAGGAAAGTGCTCTGCTGTGCAGAACGCAAAACGAAATCTCCGCTAATGCCCCAAAGAAGCAGCATTATCAAGATAGGAAAGAAGCAGCCTCTTCGTGTTCCAATTAAGAAGGACAATTAGCTACCAATGTAGGTAAGACCTTTTTCTTAAAGATGACTATCAATATGCATTTACCTTGCCCTACTGGAGGAAGCTACAGAATTATACAGAAATACTAATAGAAGTAAATGAGCTGCTACTTCACTATCAATGCACAATGATACAGTTTAAGGACACTAAAGCTTAAGAATGTTGTTTCATAATAAACGTAGACCACAATGACTAAAATAACCTGAAGAAAACTGGTCACCAGCTCCCTGTCCTCTAGGCTATCACCCAGCATGGTCTGGCCTAGAAGAAGTACACAAATAGTTGAGATCAGTTTTCTGAACAGGATGGCATCTATTCCTTTTTATCTTAGCCTAAGAGCTCTAAAAAGTATGGAAGATTTTTTAATCAGAATTTCAAGCTTCTCAGAAATAGAAAGAATGGACAGTTTGTTTTCTTTTAAAAGAGGATGGATAGGAAGGGAGGAGATGATATTGTATGTCACATTTCACTTTTATAAAGTCAAAAAAAAAAAAAAAAAGATGAAGGCCAGAACCCAGCCCAGCCGTCACGCCACAATCACAGCAGCACATTAACTTACTGGGCAGCGTAGGAGTGAAATTGAGCATATAGACACTCTGACCTTTCTGTAATCAGCTCTAGTTGGGTGATTCCATTTGCATCTAAATTAGCACCAGAATCCTCCCTATAATGGCAGGTTTATGTGTGTTCTGAAAAATAAATTTCCCACCTGCTAATTGTTTCTTTGTGATCTAGTCACATTGGAGCAAACAGATGGATCCTACCTTCTGTCGCTCAGGCAGGTGGCAGGCAGGGGTCAGGTGCCTGTGGCACCCTCTCTGAATTAGGAGCCACCCTTCCTTGGTTTGTCCTCTGAAACAAGAGGAGAAAAGTAGCCAATCACTGCTTCACCTGGGTCACCCATGGGGTCTCAGCCCCAGCAGCTCCAGAGTGAGGAACACACCCATGAAAGCAGCAGAGGGGAAAGGAATGGTGGGGCTAGAGCACAGGAAACAGGAATGAAAGGCTCTCTACAGGGAACTCGGGCTACAAGCCTGCCCACTGCTGCCAGAGAGAGATGAGCCAATGGACAGGCAGGAGGCACGTCCACCACCAGGGGCAGCAGCTGGATGGGCTCTTCACAGCCGTCTTCTTCCCTCCAAGGACACAAAGCACCAAGAACATTTAAGTACAGAAGGGGAGACAGACACCCTGATTCTCAGCAAGCGCTCTGCTGTTGCAGCCAAAAATTCAGGACAGAAAACATTCAATTATTCAAGATCTGAAAATAGTCTGCAGCTGATGATTCTGGCTCCCTCCTTCCAGCTCCCCTCATGCCTCCCTTCTGCTCCTCGACCTCTAGGCCACACGCTACCCTGATAGCACTGCCAGCAGCAGGCTGGGAGGGGTGAATGCAGGTGACATCCAAAGTCAGAAAGCTTGCCTACTTATTCCTAAAATATCTGAGGAAGAAGGAAATAAACATGATGACTACGATAGGATTGCAGCAACATATTTTGAGGAAACTTGCTAAAAATAAACGCTGGTCTCTGCCCTTTTTTACCAGCACTTCTTCCAAGGCTCTGTAATACATTAAACATATCAGTGCAGTAAACATACACCCTTTGGGAGAAAAGGGAAGCAGTTAACAAGTAGCTTTTCAGGATCCTTCCAGATTCTGAATGCTGAAATACCTCTCTACCTCCCCAGAGTTGGATGGGGCTGGGAAGTGCCAGGGAGACCCAGACAGTACAGACAACCCCTGGGACGTAGTGCCACTCGTGCCTCAAGACAACGGTGTTGCTTCCCATGGCCACACGGCTTGCTCACTGAGCACTGCTCCCTCAATGCATTCAATGGGCCCAAATTCGAGGTATGTTAATAAACACTGTTCTTACTGATTATACCCCCCCCCTAAGTACAGCTCTGTTATCTAAGATTTGGTTGATTTTTCCCCTGTATTTCCTATTTTGTTCTCAGTGTGCCACTTACCTTGTCATGAATAGTGTCAACTGTTATGGACACTGCACCTTTGGGCTTCCTGACTTTCTGCACAGGGAACATAGCAGAAATGGCCCTACTCAATCACACGTGAAAGCTCCACACTAGGTGTTAGGGAGAGAAAGATGAACAAAACACAGTTCCGAATGCTTTACTATTATAAGCAGAAGCCCCAAGTAGCAGGGAATTCGAATTAATACCTGAACCTACACCAGGTCTGTAGCAGGAGTTACAAAGTAATGTTAGCCTTGCAGATAATAGTTCAGCAGAAAATGAGGTTCTGAGGAAAAGAGCAGAAGATAATGGAGAGTGGTTTTCAGAAAGAACACAGGCTTTGGAACTGGGCAAACTGAAGTACAAAGTCTAACATTTGTTACGTGTATGACCTTGATTGTGTTATGTAATCTCTCTCAGCCTGTTCCCTCCTGTGCAAAATGGGAATAATCCACTATCTCTAAAAATATTCAGAGGAATGAAGATAATATGCATTAGTCTCAATACATAGAAGGGATTCGGTGAAGGTGGCTATTATTTTCTGATTTGGATTATCAATTTAAAATAAGCCAAACTGAGGCAAAAAAAAAAAAAGGACCAGGAAGTGGGGGGGGGGGGGGTGGTTAATTTAAAAAAATGTACCTGTCTCTGTTGGTGGCAAAAAAATAAAAAATGTGCCTGTCAGTATATTTTAGGGGGCAGAGGGGGGAGAAAGTACAAGAGCTCTTATAGAAAATGAGCATCAAGCATCTCTTCTATTTCCATACCCCCCCTTCTCAATTCCCCCCAGGCATTTCACAGAATTAGGAGATGTTCAGGTAATCATAAGGGATGGGATAAGATAGCCCCAAAAAGTGTGTCCTAGGACAGGCTGGAGTTAAAGAGGGGACACTGGAACACCCTAAAACATTTTTCTTTCAGTATTTGCCAACGTTTGCCAGTTTAAACCTCATTCTAATCCCATAGGACCAGTTGGCTAATATTTGAGAATAAAAATAATGCTGTCATTGCCAACAGAAATGGCCATACATCCAATAGGCCTATCATGCCACTAGGGTTGGCCAAGTTTAAGTCTCACTATCCTCATAACAGCAAAAAATGTTTATCTTGCCTATTATAAACCTCTCTCCTTGGAGGATTCAGCAAATGGCTATTTCTTAAGCCTCCTCTTCTATACTGTGACTGCATAATTTGTACCATACAACTCATTATGATATAACTTATCAGAGTATAATTAATACGTGATCCATTATATTTGAACTTCAATCAGCAGAGTTCAGCTATTGAAATATCCTAAATATCTCACAAAAAAGTATTTCATAGCAGAATTACAAGGAAATTTGGGGGCATTTTAGCTCAGAAGCGAAGATATGAAGAGTATTCCAAAGATCACTTGATTCATCCCTTTCCTGTTTACTAATTATTCTAAAAAGAATTTTCCTTTTCAATTCAACTTCTTGCAATTGGAGAAATAATAAAAACACCACTGACTAGTGTTTGAGCACCTACTATGTAATTAAGGACCATCCTAAGCTTTCTATTTCAGCTCTTTGAGTTCATACTATCTTCTGAGACTGACTCCAAATGACTAAAGCAGGAAAGATACTCAGTGAAAGGGCATGTCACAGAATAACCAGAAGACTGGAAAAACAGGCTCAGAGAGGAAAGAGGGTCTGAAGGTAGGTGTCAAAACACAGATACCCCCTTACACACTTCTTCCAAACTCAGAGATTGCGAAGCTTCCTTTTGCAATACAGCTCAAAACTCACGATCGTTTGAATCAGAGAAAAGCATTCCTCATTATAAAAGAATGCTCTACCTGCTGTAATTTAAGTTGTACCTCACCCTGCCCTCATCTTAGAAAGTACGTGTAGAGGAATTACTATTCCCTAAAACTCAACTTTCTTTCCTATTCTGGAATTCACACTAAACCCCACAGCTTTCCCCTTTCTAGACTAAGTCAATTCTCTTTCTGTTTTCTAAAGGTATTTCTCTTCCCTTTAGGTTACAAACTTAAATGACTGCGTCTGACCTGCAGTGTGAATTCTCAAAGGACCTGGTGTGTATCATCAAGTACTCAAAGAGTAATCAATAAATGTGTCAGGATACAAATAAGCAGCACCGTTACTAACAAAAACACTGGGTTTTCACAGCCCATGATGGGGATGTCTTCTCTAGCAGGGTGGATAGATTAATTTTACAATATCTGAACAGCAGGGGAAATTTTCCACTTACAGCAAATAACATTTCATTGAAAATGCAGGACCTAACTCATGCCATGCTCTTGAATTATGGCAATTTAGAAAAGTGATCTACTGACCACAAAGAAAATGGGGGAGGGGGGAGGATGGAGAGAGGGAGAGGGGTTGAGGGAGGAAGAGGAAGAAGAAGAAATGCTTCCCCAGGCTTCCCTATTTCCCTTCCTGATTAATAATAAGACAGTATTATAAATTCTGATGAGACTGGCTTTCAATCTAACAGCAGAGGGGAAATGGTTTATGGGCCAGGGTCCCAACCACCAGGTTCTTTGGAATGAAGTGTCTGTGAATTATAAGAAGGTGGCATTTAATGCTGGCCACCTCCCCTGCCACTATCAATTCAATCTGTCTGCTGTATTAACCATATCATTTGGCTCAAATCATGAGCCTTCATTTTTTCAGCTGTAAAATGATGGTCTTAAGACCGAGCACAGTGGCTCACACCTATAATCCTAGCACTCTGGGAAGCAAAGGCAGGTGGATCACTTGAGCTCCCGAGTTTGAAAGCAGCCTAAGCAAGAGTGAAACCCCATCTCTGTCAAAAATAGAAAAAAATCTAGCTGGCCATCATGGTGGGGACCTATAGTCCCAGCTACTTGGGAGGCTGAGGCAAAAAGATAGCCTAAGTCCAAAAGTCTGAGGTTGCTGTGAGTTATGACAACATAGCACTCTAGCTAAGGTGATAGAGTGAGACTCTGTCTCAAAAAAAAAAAAAAAGATGATCTTGAACTGGATAATCTCAGTTTGAAAAGTCTGAGATTCTTTGATTTTATGTTGGTGACATTAAACTAAGAGTTAATTTCAGTCCCTTGCCTTGGTAATTTTATTTTCTAGCATAACCAACACAACACTCCATTCTAATATAGTGGTACAGGTGCTAGCTACTTTCCTTGGATATATTTATTTATTGCATATTTATTGAGTGCTTTGCATGTATATATTAGCCGCTGAAGATACATAAAAGAAGTACCATGGCATACCAAAGTAATCACCCCTCTCCTCTACCTAGCCCCTTTCCGCATTGTTTAAATAAAAATCTGCATTTTAGACCAGCTTGAGCAAGAGTGAGACCCCACCTCTACTAAAAACAGAAATAATTAGCCAGGCGTTGTGGTGGGTGCCTGTAGTCTCAGCTACTTGGCAAGCTGAGGCCAGAGGATCACTTGAACCCAGGAGTTTGAGGTTGCTATGAGCTAAGCTATCACCATGGTACTCTAGCCTGGGGCAACAGAGACTGTCTCAAAAACTAAAAAATCTGTATCCAGCCCCTGTGAGTTAAGCAGCAGGATGTACACAAGATGAGTAATCAGTGAAATTAACTCTTCTAGGGAACTAGAACTACATTTAAAGGGTAATATATGATGAGACCATAAATTACAACACGTTGATTATGCAAGGATGAAAATTATGAGCACATCTTTCCCAGCTGGGAAAGTATACAGAGTGTCAACATCCCCTTGCTATCCCCATCAAAGGACAATTAGACACATCAGCCATTTCCAAAAGTGGGGGGAATTATTTTTGTTATCATTATCATTAATGACTACTACTAGCAGAAATAGCTACCACTTATGAAATCCTGGCTCCATGACAAGTAATATGTTGGGTACTTTATACACATTATGTGAGTTAATTCACCTTGGCCCTTCCAGGCGCTTATTAGGGTTCTCATCTCACAGATAAGAAAATTAAGGCTAAAAATCTCCCCTAAAAGTACATAGAAAGTGGCAGAGGCCAGATTCAAACCCAGGTCTGCTGGACAACAACTTTCATGTTCTTTACACTATTTTGAGGAGAAGAAATCAAGACAAGAATTCTAACAACGTTCTGGCATTCTCGTCCCTTACCCTCTGAAAACAGAGCAAGAATCCTTTGAAATTGAATCTCTGTATCAACTATTTGGAATAGTGTCAAAGACACTGTCTCCCATTCCAAAAGATCAAGCTACAGCATTTTGGAGGATTTCCACTCACTCCCTGCCCTTTTATCACCCCACCATGCCTCCTCCAACCAATTTAGCTGCATCTGTCAGAAGAAAGTCACACCCAGTGGCAGATCAAGGCTTTACTCCAGAAAACAGCTTCTTGAAAGAACTCACTGTGATGACCCTCCTCCTGGAAACCACAGAGAAAGGTGAAATTCATTATTAAACCAACAAGAAAAAAAAATGTTTTATGTGAGACACCCACTTTCCAACTGTCACTAGGACAAGGGCCAACAGCATAGAATCACTGCCATCAAATGAGGACAATTATAATAATACATTAAGCTGCCACTCACAGAAGAATTAATGCTGGTCCTCACTGCTCCTGGCAATCCCTGAAAGAACTCACATTCCTTAGACCTGGGTCATGCACCAGGACTGATTCCACCAGCACCTCTGAGAGATGTAGAAATGGAGTCAGATAGACACAATAACTTCATTACTCCAATCATAATACAATTCCTGCTTCCTGACCTCCCAGGAGAATAATGGTTGTCAAATATGGATCCCCAGTGATCAAATAATTTAAAAGCCATGAAATAAGCACATGACACCACCAACGTTTGGAGTCCAATGATTCAGGGATACACGTTTAAGGACATCCTATGGCAGTGGTTCTCAGCCCTGGTTCCATGTTACTAGAACCATCTGGGATGCCTCTAAAAAACACCCATGCTCATGCCCCATCCTTAACCAGGGGTAGGGCTGGGCATTCCATGCTGATTCTGATGCGCATCAGGGTATGAAGCACAATCACAAAGCCTCCTGGATATAAAAATATAAAACTTTATAAATATAAAGATGACCTATCATATTCTTTTCAAAGAAAACTCAGGCCCAGGAGGTTAAGGGGCATTTGAGATCATGAGTCAAAGTCACTGGTGAGAACCCTAGGTCCAGTCACTCATCAAGTTATCCCCCTAGACAGACACTGTCTTCTACCACCAGCCACATGAGATAAATATTTTCCAGAGCTTGTGAATAGATTTAAAATCTTCATTGAAGAGGGTGGCGCCTGTGGCTCAAAGGAGTAAGGCGCTGGCCCCATATGCCAGAGGTGGTAGGTTCAAACCCAGCCCCAGCCAAAAAAATCTTCATTGAAGGAAAACAAAGCAGTAATTTGAAAGCTTCCAAAACTCCATTATCTAATTGGGTAGTAGAATACTGTACATTCCTGAATAAGTTTATTGTCCAAATAAGCACTTAGAGGATTACCCAGGAATAATAGGATGTGACTAATTCCCAACTAGGATTGGAAGGCCCATTACAGAAGAGCTAATGTTTTGAACTAATGAGTGAAAGAATCCGAGCACTGGTTGAATAACCGAGGTTGATGTATTACCCACTTCCTGGCCCTTAGTCCCCCACTAAGAAGACGCAGCACAGTGAGTAATACACCTTGCTTTCAGCACTGTGAAGTCGAGAGCGACCCCGCCTTCATTCCCTGCTACTAATGCCACACTCTCATGATAGAAAGGGTTCTGTGTGAGAATCTGCAGACTCTCTAACACATTGCTCCTTTCTTCTTTATAAAGTAGGGCCACCAAAAAATTAAACCTGAAAGCCTCTTCTTAGATCCACTAGATGGTGCAAGCCCTTCTCTTCGAGCAGATTTATAGGGAGAATGGACATTAAAAACTTATTATGGTGCGCCCAAGCAGCCCATGGATTACACAGGAGCCTTGAGAAGAAGGGGATTTGCTATCCAAGAAACCTACTTTTCAATCAACAAAAGCATTAAAAGAAGTTTTTAAAATTCATCTTTGGGAGCTCAGCAGTTAAACTTAGGCCATGGAAGAAATAATAGCAGTAGAGTTTATTTCAAAGGGTGCTAATGGAAAGAGATGATATGGACACTTAAGAGGCCTAGAGATCTGGGTTTGGTCCAAGCTTGACCAGTAATCAGCTGTGTGAGTATGAACAAGCCACTTAACCTCTCTGATCCTCAATGCCTTTGTCTGAAAAAATGAGAATTTAGGACTACATAATCCTGGGATTATGTCTAACGTTAAAACTTTACAAACGTACATAACATTTTTCTCTCTCCATTTATATTTGGTAAGAACTGTAGACACAAAGGACATATTTCATGAAATCTATCCAGTCTGTGAAATTTTTTAAAACTGAGATATTAACTCATTTACCCCAAATTGAGATATTAATTCATTCATTTACTGAAAAATATTTACAGAGCAACTATGGGTACCAAGCACTGGGCAAACACTGTGTCAGGCAAGACG
>CAUYQV010172636.1:0-32356 GCA_963574575.1 Galagoides demidoff | reverse complement strand
AACAGAGGAAGGGTGTTTTCCTCATCACCCTCGGGTTATGACATCCCACATGAGATTGTTCCAAGGAGAACACATCCCTGCACCACCGTCACTCTAAAACCTTGCATAGAACCATCTCTCTTTTTTTTTTGGCAGGGGCTGGGTTTGTACCTGCCACCTCCAGCATATGGGGCCTACACTCCTTTTGAGCTACAGGTGCCGCCCCTTCAGCATATGGGGCCTACACTCCTTTTGAGCTACAGGTGCCGCCTCTTTAAGAGGGTGTCCATCAGACTTCATTTAGACATCAGTGTCTCAGCCTTGGATGGCCTTCCCACACGGTGGCCGTAGTACGTACATGCTTGGACTTCATGCTGTGTGTCACTCCCACCTAAGAGGGCATCATTTTGCCACTGTGACAGCTATTTACACTGGCCCACTGGCCTGTGTTCAGGCTTTTTCCACCTAGCTTATGCTCTGACATTGCATGGGCACACTATGAGGATGCCCTCCGCACCTAGTCAGCACTTAACATCCCACATCTGGGTGCCCTCCTAACCACATTCTGTCCTCATCCCACACAGGTTCTTAAATCTTATGCCAACTACCATCCGTTCTCTCCTCACCTAGGCACAGACACTTACCATGATTATCCTTACCTACCCACTCTCGGAAAGAATTTTTCAGAACTAGAGGATAATAATAAGAAAGGAAGAGTAAAAAGAAAAAGAGAAATAGAATGATCTGCCAAAGAAAAAGAAAAAGAGAAACAGGGTGATCTGCCCCCCCCAAAAAAAAATTCAATTAATTTAATCAAAGAAAAGTTAAAGTTATATTTATTTCTGAAATATTTACCAGTTGCTATTGTTTTTTTTATTTCTGCAAACTCATGTTAACACCCATAAGCATTTTCCTCCAGTTTGATTGATTTTCCTGATCATTTTTCTCCTACCCTTTATTGAAAGTGTTGTAAATTTAAAGTGCCAACAGTTGGCATTTCCCTGTTGTTCATCTTCATTGTTTTTAAAATGAATTCAACTATCAATTGATTGTGTCCCTCTGTGCAATGGTACATGTTTCTCTGTTTTTCTTCAACATATTTTCCTTATCTTTGATTCTTAGAATTTTTATTATGATGTGCCAGTATTTTTTAATATACCTGAAGTTTTGCCAAACTCATTGACGTTGCAAAGTGATGCAAGCAAAACATGCAATTTAATATTTTTCACCAAAATGGGAGAAAAATGTAACTATTTATTTATCTGCATCATTCTTATTATTTTCATTTATGGTGAGGCCAATTAAATTTAATTTAGATTGATATTATTGATATTTAAGTTAATATTATACAAAATTAAAAAATTCTCCTTTGGGGGAAACTCTCTTTTTCCTTTATATTCCTGAGATTGGATAATTTCAAAGTATGTGTTTCTATTCTGAAGATTTTTCTGCTTTCGTTACTGTATGATGAGCCCTTCATTAAAGTTTGTCATTGAAATCTTTGGTTCTACAGTTTCTATTTTTATTTGGTCTCATCTCGATTTTTACTTTCCATTTTTATACATAGTTTCCATTTAGCCAATTATCATACTCTCCGTTAGATCACTATGCATTTATTTGTAAAGGTCACCTCAGATTGAGATTCTCTCAACGGCTTTTTTTCAACCATTGGTGACCTTTACCTATTTCTCTGCATGCAAGAAAATGTTTAAGTTTCTACCTTTTTTTTTTTCCTTTTAATTGTGTTGATCTTTCAGCCTTATCCTGAGGGTTTGACAGAGAAACTTGAAATTTTCCATAAGCATGCACAATTTAGATGTTAGCTAAGGATGTATGAACACTTGGATGTACATTTGGGGGCTCCTTTTGCTGGATATCCTTTCTTTATGGGAGTTCCTTGGAATCTCTGCCCTTCTGCTTCCCCCCAATGCCATCTTCTGACACCTAACACCAAAGGCTTAGGTGTTCTGCTTAAGATCTATGCCCTAAGCAGCCTCGATTGCAGAGTTCCCTCAGAGGACAAGTCTAATAATATTAGATCTCATTCCATATAGACCTTTCTCTCAAGGGTCAGTCACCCTCAGCTTTCTGTCTTTTTGTTGTCACTTTCTAGTAATAAGGATTGCTACTACTCTGTGTTTATGAATTCATGTAAATATGTTAGTTCCTTTCCACCTCCATTATGTCATATGGAGTTCTGTACTGAACCAATAAAGAAAATCATTAAAAGGGAAAAATCATTTTTATATTCCTCATGGTGTTTTAAAAATTAGGCAAAGCAAAAGATAATTTTCTCCAAATCCTAAGAATAAATGAGGGAGGAAGATACACAAAAGGAATAACAAAAAAAAAAAAACTGCAAATAATAAACGATAATTAAAGAAAATATATTTAAAACAGTTGTTTAAAATACATTTTCATCTTCACATTCAACCTTAATTCTTTCTCCCTTCTACCTAGAATCATGAGTGACGTATTGTTCATTTGTAAGACAAGTTAGACTCGTATGAAATAATAAATTTAATCAGTAGTGGAAGGTCAACATCCTTTAGAGAACATCTTGAACATTTCTCTAGTATCAGAACATAATTTTATCCATACAAGCATGAAACATTGTAGGAGTTGTTGTTTTAAAGTCAGGGTTTTTGCTATTTTAGAATTCCGAAGTTGAATGCATCATTAAATAAAATTTATATAAGATGAAAAACTTATTTAAATTTCTTTATTGAGCTCAGCATGTGGTATTCATTCTCTCTAAATTTAAATGAAGCTTCCATCTGTTCTTTTATTCAGACATTTCTGATTAAATCCTCACAGAAAATACAGATAAACATATTAGATACAAGGAAGTTATGAAAGTTTCATGAAAAGTTCACCTTCTCAATTCAAATGTGATTTTTAAGGTGAAGCTTATTACTCAAGTGTTTTTTTCACAATAGAGGAATGTGACTTTGTCTAATTACAGAGCAGATTTTTTTGAGGCTAAGCCTTGCAGAGTGCTAATTTGTAGTTTTTTTTGCTATCCACTAAATAGTGTTCTCTAAATGCCTTTATATTTTAAAGTAGGGGTCCAGTAGGAATATTTTAGACTTGAAGCTTTTGGTTTTGTGATTTTTTTTTAAGATTTTCAAAAATTCAAGTTTCCATTTTATTTTATTTTTTCCATTTAAAAGATTTACATGCCCAAGAGTAACTTAAATACAAATGTAGACTGTCTTAAAAGATGAACTTATTGAGAACATGTAACCGACTCAAAGTCTCATTACTTAAAAGTTGTTGAATTGGAATTAAAAGTAAGGCCTGTGTAAATTCAAAGAAAAACGTTCCTTCTATGACTTCATATTAGATCACATATTACACATTGTTTTATTCTATGACATATTAATTTCCAACAGCATATCAGAGATATTAAAAAGTGGTCTTGTTTATAACATTTTTCTCCTCTTCAATGGTTTTCAAGCTTCTGCTCTTATTATTTCTGTTGGAATATGAGGTGGTAAATAATGATATAAATAAACTCTAGATTTCTGAGTATTTGCCTGAGTCCTCTTGTTGATTATGGAGATGGGGATCTGGCAGTGACTCTCCTGGATGCCCCAGTGATACTTTTCCTTTTCATTTCTGATAGCACCACACAACCCAGTAGAGACTGTAATGTTCTATATGTTCTTTCAAATGAGAAGATGGTATGGTATCAAAGGAACTTTGGCACTGTCTCTAAGCTGAGTGACGTTTTCTTTCAACCACAGCCCGCAAGAGAGCAGACATTTTTGCAGGTCTGGAGAGAGAATGCAACACAGCTACATGGTAAAACTCTGAGGTTCAGAAAGAATTTTCTCTTCCTCCAAACCATGGAGTGACTTCCCTATTGGGCAACATGTATCTACATAATTCAGTTAAAAAACTTAACATCCCCTTGTCCCTCACAGTAATGTTTTTGCTAAAGTCCATTTAATTGATATTCTTAAACCTATCTTTTATTCACTGTCTTTAGCTAAAGAATGTCACTCTTTTATTTTTTTATAGCTAAATGATTTGCCTAGTCTTCTTCCTTAGACACTGTTAAAGGGAGATCATAAATTCTCTGTGAGGAATTAATTGGGTTAAGCAGTACCTTGGTCCAGAAAGTACACATGTTCATCTCCACTGCTGTTTGTAAGAGTTGTGACAACTGCATAGAAGTAGCAGAGAACAGGGTTTCCAGTGCCATCCAACTTCAGCATTTGTTAGTTTAAGAGTTCATATAAATTAATAATCTGGACTTAATCCATTTCTTAATTTGCAGAAAGTGAATATTAACAGCATTCTCCTTTGTGCTCTTAGATTCTTAAATATGTTGATTTATATAAAATTTTAGCAAATATTTGGCACATCAAAAATGCTTAATAACTCCTAGATAATATTGTTGCTATTATCATTGATATGATGTCATAGAGTACTCATATTCCTCCTATCCTAGGAATATTCTGGTATATAACCCAAATTTGCTAAAAGTCTTCTAAACTAAAACACTCTGATGCCTAATTTTCTAGGATTTTACATGAAATATTTACTGAAGTTCTGAAATTTTCCCTAGATTTTGGATATTTGCTATCAATTTAAAAGTTTATATTCATAATTGCAAATATTTAAACATATTCAATATATTTACAGAGCTCTGTAAGTATACTATAATATAGCCAACCACAAAAAAATGACAATTTTTTTTTTTCCTGAGATGTGCTAGAGTTGGTTGCTCTGCCTGAAAGCAGGGCAGAAAATGAGACAGTATCAGGAATTTTTCCAGCACTCAACACATAAACATATGCAATCTGTATAAACTAATAAGCAAAACATCTTGTTTGAGTGTGTTGCAAGGGCAAAGAGGCGCTTTGTTTACTCAGAGATTGGGATGATGAATGTGTTGAACGCTTCATGGCACACTCTAATTATGTCTCTATTCTTTCCTGAAGAGCAGGATGGATTACACAGGGATGTTAAATTATAACGTCTAAGTGGACAGCAAGATAATATTGGAAAAAAAAGATGTTTATACCGTTAACATATTAAGACAGCAACTGGGGATAATTTTTTCCAGTTTTGAACTGAGATATCCTCAGGCTTGTCATCGTCCCTTCCCACATGGAGGGCATGTCATCCTCTCTTGGATATGCACGAGGGGAAGTGAGAGCACATGCCCAGAGCAGATGTTTGGGCACGAAGGAGAAAGAACAGATGCTGGCTGGGCACAGGATAAAATACGTATGTCTACTACGTGTAGAGACATTTGCATAGAATATTTTATTTTAACTTGGTGTTTTGTTGGTTTTTATTCTCTTTTTGGAAATGGAGTATTAAAATACCTAATATTTTTTAAGACATTCTAATTCTAAATGCTTTAGATGAGACATGAGATTGAAATTTCCGGCAAGTTTAAATGATTGGTTTTTTTTTATTACTATTTATTTACATAGCTAGGAAGACTTTATTTTAAAATGAAAAAGGTGTAATTTAACATAAGCACCAATCAGTCTTTTTGCCTGATTTGCCAGGATTCTCTTCTCTCTTGCAATGATTGGCATAAATCAATACATAGGAATGGGACCTCGAAACTTTATTTATGAAAGGCCTCCTGTTCACGTGTGAGTGACTGGCCTGATCCATAGTAGGCCAATCACCTTTGTTCTCTCACAAATGTGTGACTTGCACTAAAATACTTTGCACCATGGTGGATTAGTAATAACGTCTTAAAGGGACATAGTTAAACTCTTGATGCTAAATACCCTGGGGGTTTGATGATTGGGGGTATTTGCAAGGTTTTGCAGTTTAGTGGGGTCTTGTTTTCTGTGAACTACTACTGTATCCTTAAACATGTCTTTTCTTTTATTCTACAGAGTCTGAGCCAATAGTTTTCACTTGAAATGAAATGTACTTAGCTTTAATAATAAGGAAAAGTGGAATGTTAGTGGGGAAGAAATGGTAATAAATAAATAAATAAATAAAACTATCTATCAATACCTCCATTCTTCCCTTAATAATTTCAGGAACATATTTTGGCATTAATGCAAGCAACCACCACATGTTTGCTTTTGAAAGAGTGGAAATTTTCAGTTCTCTGAAATTCTTAAAAGTGCGATTCATAAATTTTATAATCACATAACCAGATCATTTATTTTCCTTGAGTGTCAAATGATTTTCTAATATTGTTTGACTTAACAGACAGACTCCATCTGTCAGTGGTGTTGCAAAGGGAAAGCATATTGCTAATTTTACTTGTACTGTGTTGCTTCTTGCTTAATGTCTCTGATTTTTTAAACATTTTGGGAAATTGCTTCCGGCTAATGTTGCCTCCTACAGTTCGAATTTTCCAAGGGCATCAAATTGTGTACCCAGGAGTGAATATTTATGTAGTAAAGATTATCACAGGACTGGTAAGATAATTGACATTCCTCTTCTACACTTGACACTTAATATGTAGACACATCTAAATCTGCATTTAGTATCAACCAAGGATCCTACCAGTGCAGATCAACAGATGAAATATTCCCCACTGAAATACTGACAGTTTCAAGAAAAGATATTAGAAGTATATGATTACCCTTTTGCACTTCCATTTTCCAACTTGTATAATTTTTGAAAGCTGTATGTACGTAAGTTAACCATAAAGGTGGAAGGAATTACCAAAATCATGTGTGGTTTAGAATTTTCCCATAAACACGGCTTTATTCTAAGAAAATTTATTATAAATACCAAACAAAATATCCTTTGTGTGGTAACTTAGGCTATCGCTTCATATTTAATTTCCAGTTCACTGATATGTTTCTGTGTAATGAAAATATAAAAGCTTACTCTAATAAACAGAATTATCTCTATTTTTCGTTTATTCAGTCTATAACTTTTTATAGAGCAGAACACCTGGATAAATAATCAAAGAGTCAATTTAACTTATTATGTTGTGTTTGTCTCTGTGCATTGCACATTTATATATATGCAGTTAGGACTCTAAAAGATAATATAAAGTCTTATACATTTGGAGAGCAAATATGGATTATCCATAAAGTTTGTGTGCCATTTTAAATTGCATACTATTTTAAATTGCACGTGAACTTTATGACCACTCTGAGTCTATGTGTATATACATATATATTCACATATACACACATGCACATATGTGTGCGTGTGTGTATATATATCTGCATACAGAAAGAGAAAGAGAGAGAGTGTGTTACAATATAGAGTATAAGACAGATGAAGAGAAGGCTTCCTACAGATCAATGTGGTACTGGATTCCAAAATAATTCTAAGTCCATGCAGAGATGCAGAGGAAAGAGAAAAAAAAAAGTTGAGTGAGATGGAGAGTAAATAGCACAGCAATGAGCATGGTATCCTATGTTTTAGAACTATATCAAATGTTATTATATAGTTTTTACCTCAGTCTTTTAAGATAAGAAGACTGATGAGAATTGGAATACATCTTTGTTTAACAAGTCAGTCTAATTTTTACTCAGTTTTACAATAGGATATTTATTTAGTTGTGTTTCTGTTTATTTTCAACATAATGTATAAAACTTCAGTTTTAATCACAGTCGTTATCATATCTTTGAAATATGAGCACTGTACAATTCAGTTTCAGATTTCAGTGTTCTCTGGAACTATGTGGAGAGTCTTTGAAAATAGCTATATGATTGAGCAAGTTCTTCTACAAATATCATTTTGTATCATATAATTTTGTAACAACTCCATGACAAAATTTACCTGGGTGGAGATGAGAGATTAGGAAGCTATCCTCTAAGGTACACAGTGAAGCACTAGGAAGTCCAAATGAAATAAATACTAACCTAGGCTTTCAAAAGAATTTGTATGTTTTTGTTGATATTAAGAGCCTCTCAGCTCTATTAATATTTTTACCTTGTTTGTGGTTTATACTTTTGTGCATTTATTTTAATGTTTTCACTTACTTGTGGATTCAAAGCTTTGGACAAAGAGTAAGCATGGCTGCCTTACCAAGTATGTCAAATGTACCTAAGTAAAAACCCTAACAACTTTAAGTGTTAAATTATTGCATGAAAAGAAGAGAAAACAATATCTCTCTTGGACAGTCCATAAAGCTTTGAGGAAGGAAGGAGGTTATTTGGTAAAATTCCAAGATCTTTCCTGGGACAGAAGCTGTGCTTCATTTTGTTAGGCATCAAAAGACGTTTGAAGAAAGATGAGAAGTTTCTTCCTGGGGACTCGTTCAGTCATACTCAACTCAGATTTCAGCCACATCCAGCCTAGGAATCTCTGCTGGAATTCCTTTGTGTTAGTTACTAACGGAACAAGTGCCTCTTATCTTATGTTTAGTACAATATTATTACAAGTGGATGAAGTCTATGTGTGCCTTGTATAGTGGTTGACACTTACAAAATAATGCATGATCTTTGCTTGGACTACACATTTTCATTGCAGTTTATTTATGGGTAGTGTTCACTGAGTCGTCCATTGGAATAACAATTTCTATCTGTGCCTGGGTTTCTGTTTAAATGATATGTGCTCTTCAAGTGAGAATCAAGTTATTTTCATATCATCCATCAATAGATAATAAATCTTATTTTCATCTCTACATCATACATAGAGAGTCCATTGAATTTTCTATTTTAAATACTACTTTACATTATTCCTAGAACAATCTCAAGAACAATGCTTCCTTGGCATTCCAGGATATCAATTTTGAAAAATTATTCAAGTGTGTTTATGCAAAGTATTTGACAATCTGTGGTAATGAAAAATGTCAATACCTCTGGAAGGATTTCTACTCATAAAATTCACCTAAGGAAAACAGATGTAAGCTTGGAACCAAAAATCTTAGTGTTTGATGATATTTTAGTTTTTTAAAATGTGACAAAGATCAGCAATAATATTCCCTTTATGAAGATAAGAACATTTAAATCGTTATAATTTTCTTTCCTGAGTAATATCATATTTCTGATTAAATTGAAAACACGTTTACTAATTCACATTCACCTATAAGCTTCCTATATGTATGTATAGGGTAGATACGTATTTTCTGTTAAACTGACAGGTAAACCATCTGATTGGAAGTGTCCTTTTTCTTTTCATTGTAGTATATCCTGATTATCATTACAGACAACTAGGATAGGGATAGCAACTCCTTTTAAATAGTCTTTAAGGTTACTTAAGTGGAACTTGTGATACAAAATATTTAATAAATTATAAAGATAATCTTGGTCACACTGACTTGTTTGTTGATTACTCTAAGATATATTCGTTAGATTTTGATCATTTTAACACCTTTCTATAAGAACATATTTGATATTTGCAGTCTATTTAAATGTCTGTTTAGTCTCTAGATCTTGTAACTCTTTTGAAGCCAACTTTCTGGGTGAGGTTTTTTTTCATTTTCTTGACATAAATGTGCTGCACCCAGCTATTACTCCCCCCCCATCTTCTTTGGCACACACATGGTGAAGAAAACATTTCGCATTCCTGACTTTTATTGTCATGGGTGTTATATAATGATACTTCTCAAGCACCAATTTCACTGAAAATGGTGGGGTTCATTTTCAATCTTCATTATTTTGGATTTTTCAATTCCTAATAATTGTGATTTCAAAGCAAACTTTCTCATCAGGGTACTATTTTTCCAAAAATTACATTAGTAGAGCAGAATGCTAGACTTTTCTTCCATACCACATATCCTAACTCACTATTGTTCAAAAAACACGTAGAGAGTGTCATGGCTTGCCATATGTAGTTTTCAGTTCTGGCAATCCAGAGAAGAGCGAGATCATCTCAGTCTCAAGATGATTACCAGAGTTAAGACCAGATGTTCCTCACTGAGGATTCAGTTCTCCCAACCATGGAAACCTCTCCACATTGAACATTATTATCTTAGAAAACTAGCTAATATTTATTTTTATTAAATAATACAAAATAAATAGGTAATTCGGTTATCTAGTAGAAAGAACTTAACTAGCATAGACCTTTAAGTAAAATAGTTAACCAAATAATTTTATCTGTGATTTGGTTTGGGGACACTGTCAAGAGCAGTGTTTTAATGATAATATTTAATGGTAAAAATTTAAACTAAAAAGATTGAGACATGAACAATGAAATTAAAAGATTTTTCTTGTTTAAAAAATGTAGTCAATTTCTGGTTTTGTTTATAGTAATAGAGAATAAAAATTATATAACAGAAGAAATTGAAAGTACAAGGTAATGAAATGCATATACTAAAAATAAATGTTTCTGATATTCAGAGAATTCATCCAGTTCAAACTAAAAGTCCCATCTTCTCTGGGATCAGTAAAGAATGTGTGTGGTCTTCCTCTCTCTTCATACCCCCCTTTTTATTTCCCTGTAAACTTTTCTTAAAATTTCTAATGGGAAGAGATTATGGTTCTTTTCTTTAGAATTTTTTCCGAAGTAGTTTAATTTTACTTTCAGTAATGAAGTAAAATCAAGTCATCCGATGTTACTGCTCCTCCATTAAAATATGTGTACGTGTTTTCTTGACAGATTTTACTTAGCGGGAGAGTAACTAGAAACATAAAGTCTACATATGTATACATAAAGTCTACATTTTGACAGTTGATTACTCATCTGTGCTCCAAAACTATTTTCCTTTTTCAATTTCCACTAGCACATCGCTATTAAAACTTAGGTTTTTCTAAAACTGAACTTATTCTTTTTCATTTCAAATTAATATGAGGGTATAAACTTTGGGGTTATGTTGTTCTTACTTTCTAGGTAAAGTTCAAGTTGTAGAAGAGCCCCTCAACCAAGGGGCAAGCTGAACGCTCTCCCATTGTGCACATTAGGTGATATTCCACCAAATGCCTTCCTTCCTCCGGCCGGTCACCCTCCACTCCTCCTCCCCTTCCCCTCTCCCTCCTCCACCCACCCTCTTACTAGTCCATATTTGTATTTTATGGTTCTTATGAGCTCCTCATTGTATATTGGTTCCCGTTCTGAAGGCTGTCTGTTTGCTTTGTTTGTGGTACCCTTAGCTGTGCAGAAGCTTTTTAGCTTAATCAAACCCTAGTTATTTATTTTTGGTGTTACTAAAACTGAATTTATTCTCTCCTTTTTGTTGTGTTCAAGAATAAAAAGGGAAACTGGGTTAATCATTTTTAGATGCTGAAGATAAACATAGTTCAATGATGCAGAATTTAACTTTTCACCTATGTTTTTCTTATCTAGATAGGGAAAATAACAACACCTGAGTTAAGGTTAAAAAAATAAAAGCTCTTCTAAGGCACCAATAAAGTAAGGTATGGTATATGCATGTGCTTTGTAAACAAACAACAGCAACAAAAAGAAACCTGATGCAAGTGAAATATGTGCTTGTGATAGAAACATGATTAATTTAAGGGACAGTAAATGTGCTAGAGATTCTATAATTACTAGTAGTCTCTTATTTTTAAGTAAGCATTATTTTTTAGAGAAATTCAGGTTCACAGCAAAATTAGAAACTGCCCCTATATACACACAGACTCCCAAGCATGGCCTTCCACAACCACTGTGGTACTTTTTGCCATTAATGAATTTGTATTACCACATTATCATCCAAAGTCTGCAGTTTACTTTAGAATTCATTCTTGATGTTGCGTACTTTGTGGATTTCAACAAATGTACAATGAATGACCTACATTCACCATTATAGAATCATGTAGGGGAGTTTCATTGCCATAAAATTCTGTACTCTGCTTATTCATTCCTCCCTCCTCACTAAACTTTGACAATTACTCATCTTTTTATTATCCCATTCTACTGGCTTTTCCAGTTGAAAACACACATTTTGTATGATTTCAGCTAAGTTTTCAGATAGGGTTCTTTAGACAGATAGTAACATGCATTTAAGTTTCCTCCTTGGATGTTCATAGCATGATACCTCATTTCCTTTTAACACTGAATAATAGTCTATTGTCTGGATGTTATCATTTATCTATTTACCTTGTGCAGAACATCTAAGTTGCTTCCAAGTTTGGCAATTATGAATAAATCTCCTGAAAACATTCATGTGCAAGTTTTTGCATGATCATATGTTTTCAACTCGTGGGTAAATATCAAGAGGTGTGGTTGCTGAATCACATGGTAGATTATCTTTTTCTAGGGTGGCTGTATCATTTTCATTCCTACCTACAACGAATGAGAATTCCTGTTGCTTAGTATCTTTCTCAGCATTGGATGTTGCCAGTGTTCTGGAACTTTGCATTCTAATAGGCCGACTGTGGCATTTCACTGTTATTTGGACTTTCAATTCCTTAATGATGGATGATGTTAAAGTCCTTTGTATGGGCCAGGCACTAAGGCCCATGCTTGTAATCCCAGCACTCTGGGAGGGCAAGGTGAGAGATCCCTTGAGCTCAGAAATTCGACACCAGCCTAACCAAGAGCATGACACCATCTCTGCTAAAAATTGAAAAATTAGCCAGCTGGTGTGGTGGGCACCTGTAGTCTCAGCTCTTCTGGAGGCTGAGGCAGGAAGATGGCTTGACCCAGGAGTCTGAAGTTGCTGTGAGATGATGACTCCGTGACACTCTAGTCTAGGCAACAGAGTGACACTCTGTCTCAAGACAAAAAAAAAAAAAATCTTCTGTATGTACTTACTTGCTACATGTGTATTTCCTTTGATGAAGGATATGTTTGGATCTTTGAACCATTTTTTTAATCTAGTTGGTCATTTTTTATTGCTGAGTTTGAAAATTTTTGGTATATTTTGGATATTACAAGTAGTTCTTTATCACATGCGTCTCTTGAGAATAGTTTTTCCTAGTCTGGGATCTGTACTTTTATTACCTTTACAAGAGCAAAATTGTTCAACTTCAATAAAGTCCAGGTTAGGCTCGGTGTTTGTAGCTCTGCAGCCAGGGCACCAGCCACATACACTGGAGCTGGCAGGTTTGAGTCCAGCCCGGGCCTGCCAAACAACAATGACAACTACAACCAAAAAATTGTCAGGCATTGTGGCAGGTGCCTGTAGTCCCAGCTACTTGGGAGGCCGAGGCAAGAGAATCGCTTAAGCCTAAGAGTTTGAGGTTGCTGTGAGCTGTGATGCCACAGCACTCTACCAAGAGTGACAGCTTGAGACACTGCTTCAAAAAATAAATAAAATAAAATAAAATCTAGCTTATTTTTTTTTAATTCAATTCTTTTTTCTAAGATCAACTGGCTATATTTCTGGAGGTCTATTTCTGGGCTCTCTGGTTACATCCATCTATTGGTCTATTTATTGTCCAATACCACACTGTCTTGAATACTGTAGCTTTATAGGAAGACTCCAGGGGTTAGTGTGGATCCTCTTACTTCATCCTACTTGTTCAACATCGTGTTATCTATCAAATAAAATTTCAAATAAGTTTCTTTATGTCTGTAAGATTATTTCCTGGATGTTTTACCAGATAATATTAAATCTATAGATCAAGTGAGGACAAACTGACATCTTATAAATATTGATTTCTTTTTCTTTCCATGAATACAGAGTATGTCTTCATTATGTAGTTATTTTTAAAAATATATTTTATCTGATTTTTATTTTTCCTCATAAATATCCTATACATAATTTGTTAGATTTATACCTGTGAATTTAATTTAGTAGTATACTAAATTCAATACAAATGTGTTTTTGATTTCAAATTTCAGTTGTTCATCACTAGTATACATAAGTCATTACAAAAGTTTTGAGATACACAAAAATCAAAAAACATACAACATGTGCAGACAGAAACAAGTGAAACCCTCCAGCAACACCAATACCAATAAGCTGAGCAAGATGAAACCTGTATGTGAGTAAGAAAGGACACTATTGACAACGTTTCTTGGAAATATAATGATGGACCATAACACGGTCTGTCTCAAAACCTTTGCAGTTACCTATAAGAATGTGATTCACTTTTGAATATTAACTTTATATCCTGCAACCTTACTCTAATCACTGATTAGTTTTTTTGGTTGATATTTTGGATTTTCTATAGTGACGACATGTCATCTCACAAAGGATAGTTTTCTTTCTTCCCTCCCATTTGTATTACCATTTTTTCCCTTCCTTTCTTATTATATTTGCTGTAAGTTCCAATCTGATATTGAAAAGTAGTTGTGAGAGACAATATTCTGGCTTTGTTCTTGATATTTGAAGGAAAGACTTGAATTTCTCACCATTAAGTATATAATGTTAGCTATAGATTTATTGTAGATCCTCTTTATCGAATTGAAGAAATTTCTCTATCCATAGTTTGCTTACAGTTTTCATCACTCATGGGTGCGAGAGTCTGTTGAATACTTTTTCTGCATCTATTGATAAGATCAGGCAACTTTTCTTCTTTAGACTGTTGATGTTGTTTTAGATGAGTGATTTTTGAATGTTGAAATATTCTTGCTTACCAGGGATAAATCCTGATTGGCTGAGATAAGTCCTTCACTTTCTTAGATTTGTTTTGATAAGACTTTGTTGAGGATTTTTGCATCTATGTTCTTGGTCTGATATTTTTCATATATTTATTTGAATCTGGTATTGATTATTCCATTTTATAATAAAGGCAGGAAACTATTTTGATGGATGACAGCACAAAGTATCTAGTAAAGTCTTTCCATCCCTACACATTGTCTGCAGATTGCCATTACATAAGCAGACGAAAAGATACATCAGGTATCATCAGGGAAATACCAACCTAAATAAAAATGAAGTACCACTACACACCTGTTAGAATGGTGAAATTCCAGATCACAGACAACGCCAAATGCTGACAAGGATATGGAGGGGCAGAACGAGAAGGTAGGGATGCAGAATGCCACAGCCACCCTAGAAAGTATTTGCTAGTTTCTTACCAAAATAAACATTCTCTTACCATGTGACTCAGCAATGGTAGACTTTGTTATTTACCCAAACCAGTTGGAAACTTATGTCCACACAAAAACTTGCACGTGAATGTTTCCGGCAGGTTTATTAACAATTGCCAACCGAGGCGTCCCTCCCTTCACTAGGTGAATGGCAAATGAACTGTGCTTCCTGGTTTGTAACAATGGAACATTATTCGGTGCTAAAAAGAAATAAGCTTTCATGACATGAAGAAGGAAACTTGAGCGCATTTTACTAATCAAAAGAAGCCCATCTGTGAGCCCATCTGGAGTCGTGCATATATGATTGAACTGCATGGCATTCTGGAAAAACAAACACTATAAGAAAAAATAAAAAGATCAGTGGTGACAAGTGTTTTGTGAAGAGGGAGGGAAGAATAGAGAGAGCACAGAGGGCTTTTGCAGCAGTCAAACTACATTATATGACGCTATTCTGGTGAATGCATGTTTAAACCCACAGAACTTACACCACCAAGAGTAGACCCTGATGTAAATTATGGATAATAATGTGTTAATGTAAGTTCGTGAATTATAATAAATGTACCACTCTAATGAGAGATGTTGATAAAGGGGAGGCTACACATGTGAGGCAGAGAGGGTAACGGGAAATTTCTGTAGCTCTACAAATTTGGCTGTGAACCTAAAATTGTTCTGAAAAATTAAGAAGAATTCTTTATCTTTTTACCTCAATTTCTGAGAATGTCTTTGTATGTTATAGGTCCTCAATTAGTGTTTCATGAATTTTCACTCAACCAGATTAAGTTGAGTAAGATATTTTTTAATCTTAATACCAAAGATTATCTTCAATGATAATCACAAAGAGAGTGACACTTTCTTTGCCTGGCATTTTTTTCTTTTAGGCAAAATAAGGATGAGTGGATACATATATGGAGATTTTTATTTCTCCAGAGGATTCACTGGTGTAACTATGTCAAGGATGTGTTATAACAGAACCACTGGATAAGAATGTGCAGTGATCCTCTACCAACCTCCTCTCAAAAAAAAAAAAAAAAAAGGAGAGAGAGAGAGAGAGGGAGAGAAGCAAATAGAAAAAGACTTTTGTCTAAATAAGACATCCTTTTTACTTTCCTCTCCTCAAACATGTTGAGAAGGCTGATAGAAAATTATTTTTGCCAGTGCCAATATGGCTCACCTCAAATACTGTAGCACCAAAGGATAAAAGGAGAGAGAAAGAAACCTGTACACAATTTAACTCAATTCCTTTATCTATTCTTTATGTTTATTAATGAACAGACACAGGTTTAACTTGCTATTACATATATCAGACTCTAAATAAAGATCTAATTCTCTCTAGAGGGATAATCAATTGGGAGGAAATTTGGAAATATCTGACATATTATATATTTGTCCGATTTATTCTTATAAATCTAGCGAATTTTTCTTTGGTCAGTACTACTATATTAAGACCAAGGACATTATTAATGATTAGCAAAACAAAACATTACAGCAATAGTTTTCCTGAAAAATATCATTTTCTGCTTTGCTATAATGAATTACCTAAGGTATTTTCTTCTTGCTAAAACACAGAACTATTTTCTTGCTAACCTTGGGAATAAACTTTTATTATTTTATTATTTATTTATTTTTCACATATTCTATTTTTTTTTTTTTTGAGACGAAGCCTCAAACCGTCACACTGGGTAGAGTGCTGTGGCATCACAGCTCACAGCAACCTCCAACTCCTGGGCTCAAGCAATTCTCTTGCCTCAGCCTCTCAAGTAGCTGGACTACAGGCACCCACCACAACGCCCGGCTATTTTTTGGTTGCAGCCGTCATTGTTGTTTGGTGGGCCCAGGCTGGATTCAAACCCACCACCTTAGGTGTATGTGGCTGGCGCCTTAGCTGATTGAGCCACAGGCTCCGAGCCCACATATTCTATTTTTTTATTTCCAATTTATATGAGGTACACATTTTAAAGTGACATTGTTTTCTCTTCCAAAGTAAAGTTCAAGTTGCAGAACAGCCCTTCACCCAGGGAGGCGTGCTCAACACCTCACTGTACCCGTTAGGTGAGATCCCACCAATCACGGTTCTTACTCCAGCCAACTACCCTTCCCCCTGACTTCTCCCTATCATTTGCAGGCTATGTTTGTGTTTATCGTTCATGTGGGCATGTAATTTTGTTTATTGGTTTCATATTAGTATTGAGCACATTGGACTTTTATTTTACTAAGAAGAATGTGTTTCAACTCCATCCAAGTAAATGTAAAAGATTGAAGGTCTCCATCTTTTTATGGCTGAATAGTATCCCATGGTATACATATATCACAGTTTGTTAATCCATTTATGGGCTGATGGGCATGTGGATTGCTTCCATGACTTGGCAATTATGAATTCAGCGGCCATAAACACTCTGGTGCAAAGGTCTTTGTGGTAAATTATTTTTGTTTTTCTGGGTAATAAAGATCTAGTAATGGAATTGTGGGATCAAATAGAAATTTAACTGTCAGTTGTTTAAGAATTCTCTATAATTCCTTCCACAAAGGTTGTATTAGTTTCCAATCAGCAGTGTAGAAGTCTTCTTTTCTCTTCACATCCGTGCCTGCATCTGCAGATCTGGGACTTTGTGATGTGGGATAATACTGATGGAGTTATGTGATATCTCAAAGTGGTTTTGCATTTCTCTGATGGTTAAAGATGATTTTTGGCCATTCGTCTCTCAGCATCGGAGAAGTTTCTGTTCACATTTTCTACCCACTTATAAATGGGGCTGTTTCCTCTTTTCTTATTCATTTGAGTTCTCTGTAGATTCTAGTTATCAGGCCTTTGACAGATTTGTAACATGCAAAACTCTTCTCCCATTCTGAAGACTGTTTGCTTTGGTTGTGGTACCTTTAGCTGGAAGTCCTAGCCTTTGCTATAGGGCAAGAGGAGATCGAGGGAATCAGAGGAGGTCGCTCTTTGTGGATGACGTGATCTTATACATGGAAAACCCCAGCAACTCAATGACAAAGCTCTTAGAAATGATCAAGGAATATAGCTGTGTCTCAAGATACAAAATCAATGCCCACAAATCAGGAGAGTAAACTTTTAAAGACAGTCTCACTCTCATTCTCTGTCTCTAGCTGGAGCCCTGAACATAAACACTACCATGATGGTGAAGCGTGGCCTTCATGCCCAAGATTAAAGGGAGCAATCGTTGCCCAGCCCTAGGTGAATGCTGAGGCCGAAGTCATTATGGCCCTTCAGATGAGCAAAATCACTGATTCTGTACACAACTTCTTGCCAAAAGAATGGCTAACTTCTAGTTATCCGCAGCTTCCTACCTCTTATTTCCTTCAGAATGTGAAGGGAGGCATAGTCGTGTTCCAATTTCTGATTCTACAGCCTCTGATAATATTGCCGCTCAGCCTCTTTTCCACAGAAAGCAGAATGTTGAATTGTTTCTGCCTAATCTATAGGTTTACTGACTTTATGTTCCTATGCAGACCGGCCAGCTCAGTTTATGGTAAAGGAGTCTTTTTCTTGCTAACATTATATCCAAGTATAATTGATGGTCTACCAAGCTGTGTATACATATTTCCAGTTTTATTTAGAAGAAAAATCTTAAGCCAAACATCCTTTCCTGATAAACACTAGGATTTTTTTCCAAGGAAACCCAACCTCTGTGTTTTTGACTCTGTAGCCTTAATTTTGTAGCAGAGGCACAGGTTACTATGTATCCAAGAAATTAAAATCGTTTATTGAAAGTGAAGCTGACAGCTTGCTCTCTAATTGAATAGCAAATGCGGCATATTGTCTTGGATAACGAGAGAATTTGGAAAGAGTCCTTTTAAATATTTAAATAGAATGACAAGCCAACAACAAATATTGTGTTATATTAATATAACTAATTTGTTATTTGCAATTAAATAAAATTTAATCTACTGAATCAACAGTTTGGATTGCCTGTTGTTTTTATGTTTTTCAAGTTTTATTTTATTTTTAAAGGCCAAATAATAATTGTATACATTTATAGAGTACAATGTGATTTTTTTTCAGATTAATACAAGGCTACATACATGTAGGTTATATTGTTGCTGTTGAGCCCTTCAACCAGCAGATGTGCGGTCTATCCCTATATTGTACAGATGGCTGACAGCTTACCACTCCCCTCCCCTTTCCTCCGCCCTTCTTGAACTTAGATGTGTTTTTCTTGCATATGGGCTTGTGGTTCTTCATCCACTACTTTCAAATTAATATTGATTGGATGTTTGCTTTTCCATTCATGCAATATCTTACTTAGAAGGATACTCTCCAAATCCTTCCAGGTAAATACAGAAGATGTAAAGTCTCCATCTTTCTTTATTGCTGGGCTGAATAGTGTTCCATGGCCTGCATAGACCACAGTTTATCCATTCATAAGTTGATGGGCACTTGGGTTTTTTCCACATCTTTGCAATTGTGAGTTAAACTGCTATAAACATTTGAGTACAAATATTCTTATGGTAAAATTATTATTTTTTTCTTCTGGGTAGATACCTAGTAATGGGATTGCAGGATAAAGTGGGAGGTTAATTTTTAGCTCTTGGAGGAGTCTCCATACTTCCTTCCAAAAAGGCTGTATTAATTTCCAGTACCACCAACAGTGTAAAAATGTTCCTTTCTCTCCACACCCCCGCCAGCATTTGTAGCTTTGGGAGTTTGTGATGTGGGCTATTCTTGTTGTTGGGGTTAGGTGATATCTCAGGGTGGTTCGATTTTCATTTCTCCATAATTAGGGATGATGGGCAAATTCATGTGATTTTTAGCCACTCGTCTATCTTCTTGGGAGAAAGTTCTGTTCATGTCTCCTGCTCAGTGATAAATGTGACTGTTTGTTCTTTTCTTGTTGATTAATTTGAGATCTCTATAAAGTTTGGTTAATAGCTCTCCTCAGATTCATAACATGAAAATATCTTTTCTTAGTCTGAAGGCTATTTTTTTGCTTTAGTTGTGTCTTTAGCTGTGCAGAAGCTCTTTAGCTTGTCCAGGGCATTTTGTTTGTTTATTTGTTTTTGTACAGTCAGTAGTTCTCAGTTAACAGATCTTGTCTATCCCTGCACTTTTAAGTTAATAAGTTTGTAGAAAGTGGATAAAATACTACATAAAAAATGATTTTGAAAAAAGAAATAGCTGATTGTACACATCATGTTACTTATTAGCAATGTTCTATACAACTTAGTTCTCTGATGGTTTGTGTCGGTTCTTAATTACATTTATAATTAACAACAAAATTAAGAAGTAAAGAGAGTTTAAATTCATGCAATGGGATTGGAAAAAGAAAAACAATAGTATTATTTCAGAATTGCATCAGATAAATTCCAGGAGGTGGACACACATACACACATCATCTGCTTCTTATCACTAAAGTAGAGTTTTTCTACCATACATTTCTCTGGGTTTTCATTCCAGTTATTATTCCTCAACTTTAGTTGGGCCAGTTTTTTTTCCATTTTCCCCTAAACCCATTCTTCTGTTCCATTCTTCTGTTAGGTCTTTCTACATTCATTAAAATGATGCACTTTTCTACTGAAATAGCTACTTCAAGGAGACAAGTCTATTTTCATCTACTCCATTCTAAAACCAAAATATTTGCATTCTCAGATCAATTCCGAGCATTGCTCTGTACCTCAAATTACTCTGTTTCTCCTAACTGCTACGTTATTAAGGTATCCTACCAAAGTAATTTATAATGGATAACACTTTGTCTTTACTCGCTTTTTAAGAAATGCATTATGATTTTATCAAAATAACAGACACACGCACATATGTGTATATATATGTAATGAGTTGTTCTACTTTAAAAGGAGAAACACGCCAAGTCGTGGTCCTCCTGCCATGGTTTTTACAGCTCACCATCAAAGGCGGTACCTCCTGCCACTTTTATAGCCATTCATAATTGTTTCCTTTTTTAAATAACTTAAAAATATATAAGAAATACGATATGTAAAACATTCTCATACACTTTTAAAGGTGAGTACTAAGCAATTGGGATCTTATTTTTTTTTCTAGCTTCATTGACATATGATTGACCAAAATTTTGTGTATGTAAGGAGCGCAATGTAACATTTTGATTTACATATGCACTGTGAACACATCATCATAATCAATATAATTAATGTTTTCATGCCTTGCATAGTTTCTAATTTATTTTTATGGTGAAAATCTTAATATCTGCTCTTAGCAGATTTCAAGTAGACGATAAATTATCAATAAACATAAGTATCATGCTTTTCATAGTGTCCAGAACTCATTATTCCTTTAAGTGAACCTTGCATTTTTGACTAATGTTTCCTATTTTCCTCACACTCAAGGCCTTATCAACACCATTCTGTTCTCTGTTACTGTGAGTTTAACTTTTTTTCATAAGTGAGACAAGCAGTATGTGTGTATGCTCAATATGGCTTGTTTCATGTATTATAATCTTCTCTAAGTTCATTTGTGTTGCTGAAAATAAAAATTTTTTTTAAATTTTTAATTAATACTTTTTAATTGTTTTAGTTTTTTTTTTTCCTTTTTTGCAGTTTTTGGCCAGGGCTGGGTTAGAACCTCTGACATATGGGACCGGCACCCTACCCCTTTGAACCGCCCAATTGTTTTAGTTTTATTTCAGAGTATTGCAGGAGTACACACATTTTGCTTACCTAATTTGCATTTGTAGATTCTTAAGTAGATATTACCGGTGTGCTCAGAATATGTGCATTGGGCTTGTTAGGTGTGAGTTTACCAGCTCCCCCTTTACTCTGCCCCTCTACTAGGATTTCACTGAATTTTAGTTCCATATGTTCACATATGTGTTAACAATTATTTTCAATTCAGTACTGAGTACATGCGGTGTTTGTTTTTTGATTCTTGCAATACTTCACTTAGAAGAATGGTCTCCAGTTCCCTCTAGGTTGTTATAAAAGGTATGAGATCACTATTTTTTTATGGCTGAGTCATATTCTATGGTGTACATGTACCACATTTATTAATCCATTTATGTGCTGATGGGCACTTGGGTAGTTTCTACATCTTTGCAATTGTGAATCATGCTCCAATAAACATCACGCCCAAGTATCTTTTAGAAAAAACACAATACACCTTAAAGTTCCTATGTCATTTTTCACAGATCTAAAAAACAGTTCTATGCTTGGTATGTAACCACGAAAGGCCCCAAATAGCCAACACAACTGAATGTAATAAGGACAAATCAGGAGGAATCACTTTACCAGACATCAAGCTATACTATAAGGCTACAGTAAGCCAAACAGCAGGGAACTGGTACAAAAACAGAGACACAGACTTATAGATCAAAACTGAGAACCCGGAGATGAAGCCATCCTCAATCTACCATCTGATCTTTGATAAAGCAGACAAAAACGTATAATGGGGAAAAGAATTATTATTCAATCAGTGGTGCTGGGAAAACTTGATAGCCCATGTTAATGACTGAACCGGGGTCCACACTTCTTGTCACTAACACAAAATTAATTCATGATGGATAAAAATCTTAAGGCATGAAACTATAAGAATTCTAAAAGAAAATTTTGTAGATACGTATATCAGCACAAGGAAAGAACTTATGAATAAGACCCCAAAGGCAATTACAGCAATGACAAAAATAAACAAATGGGATCTGATCAAATTAAAAAGTTTCTTCACAGCCAAGGACATAATCAATAGAGTAAATAGACAATCTCAGACTGGGGGGGAAAAAGCATGCTATACATCCAATAAAGGTCTGATAACTAGAATCTACAAATAACTGAAGCAAATCAGCAAGAAAAAAATCAAACAACCTCATTAGAAAGTGGCTGAAAGACACGAACAAAAACTTTGCAAGGGAAGATTGTCTAATGGCCAACAAATATGTGAAAAAATGCTCAACATCTCTCACCATCAGGGAAATGCAAATCAAAGCCACAATGAGGCAACTCCAGTGAGTATGTCTCATATGGAAAAATCCCAGGCAGCAGATACTGGCCTGGATGTAGAGAGGAAAGAACACTCATTCACTGTTGGTGGGACTGCAAACTAATATCACCTCTGTGGAAAGTAGAATGGAGGTATCTCCAAGAACTAAAGGTAACCTGCATTGTGATCCAGCAATCCCACTACTAGGCATTAAGGAAAGGGCAGTGGGGAAAAAGTAACATACGTTTTAAACCCAAATAAGGCTAAGAGCCTAATATCAATGCTAGCAGTACTTAAAGCAAATATCACTTAGCAAACTCTAAGCTCAAGTCTGTGACATAGAGACAAACTCATTTAAATGGTTTACTAGTTTCTTCTATATTTACCTCCATATTGCTAATTAATCTTCCTATACTGCTACCACTGATTATATCTCTCAAAAATTATCTATTTATGTCCTATGGTTTCATGAGAATACCATTTTCTAATTCTACCCCAACCCACAGTAATGTTTTATCTTCCTTTATTCTCCTAACGCATCAGAAGAAACTATAAAAGCCTTTCGTCACAGTTGAAGGAACAAGTAATCTTCCTGCTTTGTCTCATTTTGAAGCTGGTTCAGGCTGTCCTGGGTGACCTATAGTAGGCTGAGGCATGAAAATAGTAGAGATGATTATAATTTTTGCAACACTAATTTAATTTCTTAACATATAACCATTTTATCATAGATGCATAGACACCCATAGTAAATATGATTCTGAGATGAAGCAAAGTTCATAAAAACACTCATTATGTGGTTATGGGGACATGAATGATGGTAAATGACCTTTTTCTGCTTCTGTGTTTTTATGTTTTTCTGGAAAAAAGTGGTAGACTGCTACTAATAACTTTTTTCTTATTTCAACCTTAGACACTAAGAGACACCAGATGCCAATAGAGAATATATGATGTCAAAAATATTAGTGTTCTCTCTGCATAAGTGATCCAGATACTATTTCAAGTGGGGATGAAAATTTTTGCTGCTTATCGACTTTTTTTCTGCTTCTCCTGTTAGACAGTTCTGCAAAATGTGGGCCAGACAATGAATCTCTATATTTCTTTAGATCTGTTCACCTTCCCTTGGGACAAAAGGATACTTGGACAATATGACAATAATTATGGTTACTTTCTTCATTTTTGAATGCTAAAATTATTTCAAATAATTTAGGTTAAACTTTTGTTCATTTTTGTTCATTTTTCATTTCTTTTGAAATTTTTAAGATTTATAATCATAATACTTGGGTCAAGTTCATATGGTCTAACATTTTAAACTTGATAACACTTTTGTTACAATTCCAGTAGATAGAATCTTAGTGGGGAAGTTTTCATTATACATTTAGTCAGGATTAGGAGGATTTATTGTAAATAAGGAGGTGGAAACATTGGTGATATCAGGGTACCAAACCCTTAAGTCTCATTTATCACGGGACACCGAGCTCAGCTCACTAGACTGGCCCTGCCTTCTAGGAGTGTATAACTCCTGCAGCCCCAACAGTCCCCAACTTAGTTAGTCTTCCCAGCAATTGTAAATTGACACACAATGTTCAGTTATTTCATGAAGAACTTCCAGAGAAAAGAATTTAGTGAGAACCCACTATACAGACTTATGCAATCATTTTAGAAGCAAGTAAAACAATTTATAGTTTATATTACACAAGAATGTTTTGCTATAAAAATTAATATATACTCAATTTTTTTTACTTGACCACGTGTGCTAATCCTATTTCATGTAATGTCCTTTACATAAACCTTTAGAGTTTGCATCCTGAGGAAACTGACTTGTTAAATTTATTTAAAAAAAAGTATAGTGAGGGTGGCACCTGTGGCTCAAAGGAGTAGGGCACCAGCCCCATATGCCGGAGGTGGCAGGTTCAAACCTAGCCCTCGCCAAAAAAAAAAAAAAGTACAGTGAAAAGATGGAATTCCTTAAAAAATACATTTCAATTAATATTCATGAAATCATTCATTTGTCTTTGAACTCCCTGATATCTTAGAGAATTGAGTTTGAAATATGAACAGCCTGAAACCTGTTTTTATGGAAATGAGGATAAAAAGTATTTCAAATGTGCAAAGTATTGACTGAGGTATCTAGGACCCTTATATGTTTGTTTTGCCAGCTGTCTTGAAAAACACATTGTACCATTCTACTAAAACTTTTCTTATGTTCATGTGTTCATTTACTAAATGCCCTTTATTTCCTCATGCAGACTGAAGTCTCTCTGAGGACGTATCTTTCTTTTCTTTTATTCTTCCCCTTTATAATTAAGGCGTGGTTTTTTTACCTTACAAGTGCTGAGGGAATGTCTGCTTGATGAACTGATTAAATCCAGAAATATAAAAACTTCAAATGGAGATGTTTTAGGTACACCAATATTAATATGTCACTGCAATCAAGTCTTTGGGGAAAAGGGCAGTGTCACTTGGAAATCTGATCTCTACCCTAGGCCCTTCCACAAACAAGAAATCAATCATTAAGGAAGTATAACATGACTTCTGCATCTGCTATATCTTAATTTTCATAGTCTTTTTAATATTACTTTTAAGTACTGAAAAAACTTGTAGAGTTATTATCTTCTTGGTATATATTTTGACTTTATTTGAAAAAGATTAACTATCTTTGTAATTATAAACTCTAATAATTTATATCATGTTACTTATTTACTATGTATGAGAAAAGTGAAATTTAAAGATTAGAGAATTTTATTTAAGACAAAATCTTTTAAGTAGAATACTAAATATTTTTGAAAAAAAAACTTAAGACACAAGTGAATGACTATATATAATGTGTTTTCTTTTTTTCTTCTAAAGCTAACAATGGGAAAAATCAAGAGGAATATTTGAGATAAATGTCATTAAACACACACGAGTGTAGTCTGGCTCCTACAGATTGGAAGTCAGATGGCCCCTTTTGTCATTTCCTGGTTCTGTCACTCATCAGTTATGTGACCTTGGGCAAGTTATTAAATTACTTGTACCTTGGGTTTTTGGTATTAAAACTGAGAATGATGCTAATATTTCTACCTTATTGCCTTTTCTGAGGATTCCTTAAGTTAATATATAAAACACATAGCCCAGTGTGCTGGATCCCAACAATAGTAAACACTTGGTAAATGAGATTTATTATTCTCTCCCTGTTTCCCTCTCACTTTCTCCTTTTGTCTTTCTCTGTTGAATGACTATTATATATTGGCTTTACTTGGATTTCCTCCCCAAATTGAAGGGGAACATAAAGTCTTCACTTTGGGGTTATTGGCTCTATAGATGTTCCTCTTCAGTAAGAAGAGACAGAAACCAATCTATTTTTCCTGACAAGCTCTGAAATAAAACTATGGAAAAGTTAAATGCTTTTAATATGAGTCCTTCAGGAACCTGATTGTAAGCCATTTTTATATTGTGCTTTATTTAAGTGCACCTGCTCCCAACCTGGCAGCTTAAAGTGACACATCTGGCCGGAGTTTAGATTCTCATCTGATGTTACCTTTACCCTGATGTATGATACCAGCCTGGGTGAGCTTTGCGTTCTTTTCTTAATCACTTCTTTGACAATAATTGTAAGTAAACTTTGTGATTATTTTGCTATCTAGAATAGTTGTCTATATTAAAACATACATATGTATAAAACCCGTGACATATACAGTTATTGTTAGAGGGCTTTGAACTTCTGGGAAACGTTTTAGACCTATAATATATTGCATCCAGGATATATTCATTTACTAAAATGACATTTTATTGTCCTCATGCCCACTTGAATGTCCATTTATTATTAATAGTAGTATAACATAACTAGAAGGGGAAAGATTTTAATCAGGCAATATAAAATCAAATTCAGAACTATGAAATTCTAGTGATTGACTAGGACCTTGAGATTGGAGAGAGGTAGGCACAAGTGGGTCCAGGGCATAAGTTCTGGGAGCTTGGGAATTGTGAGACATTGCCTGGTTTGACATCAGATTTTCAAGGGGTGACATTCCACTTATAGTCTAATAAAGTCACAGTATAAATTTGAACTTCAGCTCATTTATATATTTCTCTGTACAATCAGTAAGGACTGAATAACAAAGATTGTCTGTATTTTGCAATATTATTATTATTTTAATCCTTTATGCTCCCTTAAGGAGCATATTATCTTAAGAGCATTAAAGAAGTAACTAGATTTCTCTAATTACATTCAAAAAGTTTCCCAGTGCTTCTGTCTGTGTACGTGCCTTTGATATTTCCCCTCATTTGATATACATTGCAATCTCTTAATATGGCTTAATTACTTAATATCTGTGTTTATATGCTTTTTGGTACTTGATCTACATTCTTGGTTTTAATCACCTACATTTAAAATTCCACGATTTTGTGCTTACATGTCTTTACATTTTCTTAGGCCTAAAAAATGGCTTGGTTGGAGTGGGGAGTGTTATCATTTAACAAAGAGGAAGTAAATTTGTTATTACAGAGTAGGCTATATTTTATATCCCAGTAAGCCTGTTGTGGCTGTATAGAAATTCAAGTTTATTACAGTTTCTTACTATGGACCCTCCATTCTAGACAATGAGGGACATTGATTATATTTAATAAAACATAAACTTGTACAGATACACAATGGAATGAGTCTTTAATTCATAATAAAAATGTTAACAAGAACATGTCTTTAAATATCCAAATTATTTATGCACAAATTAATTTAACACATGTATATATTTCTTAAAATGTAATACATTTTAATATAACTCATTATACTTTGTACATAAGAAAGAATTCTTTATGATTACCTTCATAAAAATCTTTATATATTTTATATTTAAACATACAGTAAGAATTTGAGCAGTTCACATTGCTTTTAGGATACAAATCACAAAGTATTATAAAATAACTTACACCACAGTTTACTGAAAATTGATAACCAAGTCACATACTTCTTTACATGACATAGGGGAAAATACATTAGTTTGAAATAAATATTTTAGTATCTATGAAAAAAATTTATAAATTAATTGGCAGAGTTCCAAAAATGAATAAATAGTAAAAAAATACATTTTAGCATTTAACTATAACTTTATTAATAGAGATAAACAGATAGAGCAAGAGAACTTTCTCATTTTTACAGCTAAAAAATGGAGGCAACAATATTTTGTGTTCTTTAAGTTACAAACAAATAAAAAGTTACAAAAACTTTTTATACCTTTCAGTATCATAAACTCTTTCATTCATTTTAAGCTAATGTGGCAACTGAAAGTCTAGTATCTGTAAAACTAATAAAGGCTCAGTTAGAAGAAGGATCTGCCATGTCATCAGATGCAATTTTGTTTAAGAAATATAACATATTTTACATAGAAATTTAACTTTAACATATATTTGGTATCATTGTATTTAAATAATGTAACAAAAAATAGAATCTTGAAGTTAACATATGATTAAAATATTGATATGTTTAAAAAGAGATTGAGAAACAAATATGATTTAGGTCACCCAAGAAGTTATCCTGACAGTTTACATCAGGCTTTGATGAAGTAAGACTTCCGTGACAATTTTGAACCCAGGAGCCCTCTTAACTTTACAAATGTCATGGAGCTCTTGGCTGTGTGGTAAATGGTGATGGTTCCTCTGCAGAGTCTTGTCCAGAATCTGTAAAGTGGTTCTGATTCCTCAGTTCCTCCATAAAATCTCAGGGTGGCGAGAAGAATGCAATAAGACTCAAATAAAAGACTTTTTATATATAAATTTAGAAATAAGGACAACAGTGTATAGTTTATATTGCACAAGAATGCTTCTCTATAAAACTCAGTGTTTGCTAACAATGATTCTATGACATCGAGCTACAAGAAGCAGCCAGAGTTACTGCTCTTCAGTACCGTTTCGGGCATTGCCTTGTTCTTGTTTTATGTCCTCATCTGTGCATTTTTTTTTTTTTTTTTTGCTGTTTTGTTCAACAGTTCTATCACCTCATGAAATTTCTAGATGCAAAGCCTATACTCACTTAATCTACATTTAATAAAATCTTCGTTTGTGTTTTCGTGTGCATGCTTTGTTTTGAGGCAGTGCCACAAGAGGTCAAGCAGTTGTGGTGTGGCGCTGAGAAAAATACTCACCTTAAACTCAAGCTCTGCCGCTTCTTGGCAAGTGTGAAATAGGGTAGGTTGCTTTGCCTACCTAAAACTCAATTATCCTTTCTGTTAAACAGAGAAAACAAGTAAAAGACACCATCCATGCAAGGCATTTAGCCTTAGATTAAAACATGTCAGTTATTATTCTAAGGTAGATAATTCTAGATTATTTTGGCAGTTTAAATAATATGTGTCACTGTCTTATGCACAATGCACTGAAGTACTAATGGATCTGATCAAGAAACTTACTTCATTTTATTTTAATAGTGAACTATTCTATTCAGTGATTAACACTAAGAATATATTATCCTGTTTTTTGGTCCCAGTAATCATGGAGCTGTCATTTTTGTGATTTTGCATTGTATTGCTTTTTATATACAATGTGTGCTTTACAAAATTGGGTTTTTTCCTGTTTTTCAGTCTGAAGAAAATGTATTTAACAAATCTTAGTTGTTCTGATCTAGCAAGGACCTTTCTTTCTGTAGGTTGTGCAAGCTAATATTCACATGCTGCTCTTCCCGGACATTCCATTGCCACCTTGTCTACGCTACATGTACTTTCCCTGTTCACCCTGACCTGCCTCTGTTTCCCTGGGTCTTCACAATTCTCCTGATTTCTTCAGACCTTGTCATGCCAGTGACTCCCTTCTCTCTCTGTGTACTGAAATTACCCCTCACCTTGTCTGTGAAAGGGAAGTATACAGAGCATTTGGACATCTGTGTCAAGCAAGAATATTCTTGCAGTCACAGATTTTCTTATGTCTAACAATTCTCCTGTGGAGCGAGTCCCTATGCTACCCCACCATCAAAATCAAAATTGCTATCTCACCGTAATTATTTTCATCTAACATTTTAACATAGGCAAAAGTCTGGAACTTGCTTTTGAAATATAGAATCCCTGTGTTACAGCTGTTTAATATTTTAAAACTCTTTGTCTCCAGAGATGAATTACAAATGATGTAAAAATGCATAAATGGGAAACAAAGGTATTTAATTTTTAATTTAAATTCTCAGTAAGGCTGCTCCTAAAATACCCAGATTCTTCCCTTCCTATTTCCCCCTTTTGCTTAATAGAGCGTCACTACCTTTCTTAGTTATCTTTATATGCCACTCATTTCTGCTTTCTAAATTTGGAAATTCTTCAAAAGCAATCACTGCAGAAATGTGTAGCCAATTTTATTTCATTTCAATGAATAGATTCCCATATATACCCAGTGGAAAATTTAGTACATAGACTTCTTAATTCAGTGGTTCCCAAAGCTAGAAATGACTGTAATTATGAGTTTAAAATAATAATAAAAATCAGTACTAGATAGGGGATTGAGCCTTGGAAGGAGTCTTGTTAAATAGATTTACTTTGGTGTTTCTAATCAAAGATTAAGTTTACCAAATGCTAATCCTAATGGTCTTTCCCTCTTGGCCACCTTCATTCCGTCCACTCTCACTGGTTTTTACTAAGTCTGGCAGTTTTTCCAGTCATCTTTGTTCAAGACTTGTCTGTATGATGATTTCAGCCCCCCTCAATCATTGTAATGTTCTCCCCACAATACCTGACTCCTTCATATCCAGTCTGAAACTATAATCAGCTGTCTTTATTTGCCCAAGGTCATATGCCTTGTGCTTTTTAGAGCATTAGTTAATAACTTAATAAATGAATCTAGGTCTTTGGTCTACTAATATGTTGGGGACCAGCCTCAACACATGGTGGGTTTGGTGGTGTGAGGAGACCAGAAAATTATATAACAGGAGTCATAGAATATTAATATAGAGAAATAATAGACACAGACAAAGAAATAGTTTTAAGAGCAGCGGGACTCGGGAGGCAGCACACCCTTCCTTGTGAGGCTTCCAGTATGCCGTGCCTGTAGCGCTATGCCGAAGATCAGGTTAGCTCTGTATTCATTTCATACATCAGTGTTAAAATGATGAAAGCAAGGCCAACAATCTCCTCATGGTTTTTGTTGCACTTGCATTTCTACTAACTAAACTAACTCTACAATTGATTATGTTCATTGTATGGATTTACTTATTGCCAGTCACTAGTTTAAGGTATATGGTTTTCATGTAAGGAAAGTCTTGATAAGGAAGCCAATCAGGGGCTGACTCAAGGACCAAATCCTAGCTGACCCAGAGTACACAGCACTGATGTGATGTTTTAATACTCTGACAGCCTTATGTCCAAACAGGTAGACTCCTCTGGCCCAATCAACGTGACAGAAGAAAAGAGATGTTTCTTCTCCTTATCTCATCTGGAGCAAGTCTTCTTGAGTTGGAAAAAGTTTCAAGAATTTATATTCTTAACTCCCCAAAACCACTCCCTTAGAGCACACAGGCTTGTCCTGGCAGAAAGCAGCTTCAAGGCCTCCAGCCAGCTGCTGCTCCACAGCTGTTGGGGTGAGGGGGGGATATACAACATGCCAGGCTTCAGAAACATTAAAGTAATAGGATCTTGCACTTTGTGCTCAGAGCCAGGAAAATGAGTCTGAACCAACTCCCCGTAACTGTCTCCCTTTGTCCAGACTTTGTTTCCTACTCCTAATAACATTTTTAATGTATTAACAATTGATAATGGAATATTAATTTTCAACTTATAAAATCATTATTACAAGTAATGCAAACACATCAAGATGACTCCTCCCTTAAGTCTTCCCACAGGTACTCTTCACTAATAGATATAAAATAGAGGAGACTCAGATTTTCTTAAAACTCCTAGCTAGAGTTGAGTGTATTTTGAAATGTCCATTCGTAATTTGCTCAAATGGTTTCACTTCAGTGGGCTTCCTAAGAAGATGATTTATTACTGCAGGGAGCTTTTCTTATTAGGGGAACAACATCAAACATCATTTTCTAAAACTAAATGTAGTTTGAATTGTGTCCAAGTAAAACACAGGCACGTTCTGCTCTCTAGTAACTGTAAATAAGGATGGCAAGGTTTTATACTAGCAACTGATTAAGTTGACACCAAGACACTTAATGTGAGTATTTTGGACCTGTTTTGAATATCTACTTTCTCTCAGTACAGGAGATATATCAGTTTTTTTTTCTATAGTTCTCCAGCCTTATTGTTGTAAAGATTTCATCAGTAGGTGATGAAAATATTCTTCCATGAACATGGGTACCAGGAGCACAGTGAACATGTCTGTGGGTTACTAGTTTCATGCTCACATATTGCTAAATAAAAATGTTGACAGTAAATTCTGTTAAATTATCTACCACCCATCTTTTTTTGTAGAATCTTGCCAGGATTATTAATATATTACTGACAAAAATGCTATCATATTACACAGAAGAAAAGAGTGAATCTAGCTTTTTTCTCCCCACTACCAGTTTTCATAAAGAGATAAAATGATCACCACACTGGGCCACATTCAGTACACTGTGTCTGTCCTTGGTCTTTTTTTTTTTTTTATTAATTGATTTCTGTGTACATTGATGCCAACATGGGGTACATTGTGCTGTTTCATATACAATTTGAAACATCTTCATCAAGCTGGTTAACATAACTTTCATATCATTTGGTTAATCATTGTATC
>CAUYQV010172630.1:0-41762 GCA_963574575.1 Galagoides demidoff | reverse complement strand
GCTGGGACCACAGGTGCCTGCCACAACGCCCGGCCATTTTTTGGTTGCAGCCATCATTGTTGTTTGGTGGGCCCGGGCTGGGAATTCGAACCCGCCACCTTAGGTGTACGTGGCTGGCGCCTTAGCCGATTGAGCCACAGGTGCCAAGCCCATTTTTTAGCTTTTCCAAGCCTCTATTCTGGCATCTGGAAAATTTGGAATTGACCTCAGGCCATGGCAAAGACTGGATAAGATAACTCAAGTGTGACATATGGTACTACATTATATATAGCAGTAGCTATAATCTTCTCTGGAGTCTTCATGCCCCCGCAGACCCCTGTTGGAAATGGCCTCTGTTTTGGATACCCTGAGTTTTTTCATTAATGTGAATACCTGTTTCTATCAGCTGCTTCCAGCCCAGCTTTTTTAAATTTCCTAATCAATTTAAGAACTATAAACAAAAGAGGCCAAGATCTGTGGTATCACATGGAAAGGTCGAGGTGTGGTAGCTACTTTGCACTAAGGATTGTGCTAGATACTTTATACAGACAATCTCATTTAGTGATTAAGATCGTCCATCCATCAGAGTTATACGCCATAGTGGAAAACTGGAAACAATCTACATGTCTGACAATGGAGTACTGGAATACTGGAATATTATAAATCTTTTCATAATAATGCCTTCCAAAAATGCTAGCAGAGATGAGACCATGCTTATGATACAGCATGAAGTAAAAAACTCAAAGCCAGTCATAGCTTCTATCCCAGTATCCCAGAGAGACCTGTGCTAGGAGACTCGACCAGTCACAACTATAAAACAACCCAAAGCCCACTAGCAAGACATATGGCAAACTGTGGGGTGTTCACAGGTGGAACATTACACAGCAATAAACACAAACACCCTACCACTATGTGCAACAATGAACCGAATCTTTCGAGTATAATGTGAAATGGCAAAAAACAGGAAAGCTCAAAGAAAATACATACAGTGAAATTCCACTTATAGAAGGGTCAGATTCAGCTGTGCTGTGAAAGGTGATGAACTCTAAGGGCCAGAAGGGGACGGTAGTGGTCACCTCTCAGGGAGAGGTTGGTGAGACGGTGGAAGGCATCCTTGGCAAGGTTCTGTTTTTTGTTATTTTAACTCAGGGGTAGCTCTTTCATGTTACTTTTAAATTGTACCTTTATGTCCTGATGGTATTTCCGAATTTAAAATGTTTTGGGTTTTTTGAGACAGAGTCTCACTCTCTTGCCCAGGCTATAATGCCATGGCATAACTCACAGCAACCTCAAACTCCTGGGCTCAATTGATCCTCCTGCCTCACCTCCCATGTAGCTGGAGCTACAGGTGCCTGCTACAATGCTCGGCTAATTTTTAGGGAGGGGTAGGAGTCTTGCTCTTGCTCAAGCTGGTCTTGAACACCCAAGCTCAAGAAATCCACCTGCCTTGGCCTCCCGGAGTACTAGGATTACAGGCGTGAGCCACAACACCCAGCCTACAAAAGGTAAATAAGATGAAAACAAGTACAAAACTATATTTTCAGAGATATCTCAATTATACAGATTTCTACATGCACAGGGGAAAAAATCAGTAGTGGTTTCCTCTGGACAGCAAAATAAAAAGATCCATATTTTTTCCTTATACACTTTTATTTTTCAAATTTTTCTATAATTAACAAGCATTACTCTCCAAATAAGAATAAAAAGAGAACTACCAACTCCCCAGTTCTGACGCTTTCCTAATTATCTCTCTGCTCAACTTTTATATCTCTGTTCATCAGAAGAAGAGAAATCTCTCTTCTCTCTGCAAGACACAGGAAGGGAAGGGCCACGCAACTGAAATCAAGATGGGCAAACACCACAGGTTCTTGTCATTTATACCAATGCTAAAGCCTTAGGGGACTCAGCCAATGGGAATCAGCAAAGATTATCACACAACTCAAACAGCTAGTTCCCCGCCTGCTCACTCTCCTCCAAGGCCTTGGGAAATGAGCCAGCAGCTGAGTTAGAAAAAATGTATTATTAATCAATAATAATTACCACTTTTAACTCTAATTATTGTCATAATATTATGTTAGAGGCTTTCTAATCATTAATCCTAGCATTTGCCCCCAAACTGTAAGGTGATGTTACCCTTACTTGACGCTGATATTCTAGGACTCAGAGGTGCCATGAGTTGCCCAGCAAGGTCTCTGACATGAAAGGCTTCTTTCACTACACCACAGTTTACACTTATTCATGAGCATCTATCATTTAGACTCACAACAACCATGTACATAGCTCAGAGAAGGTGGTATATGATTTGCCCAAAGGCACGGAGCTAGGAGGAAATCATAATCTTCGATGATAACTTCTTTTGCCTTAAGAGGGATTTATTTCCTGGTACCCTAACCCAACACCCACAGAGTGTTTATTTTCTCCCAGGAAATATATATGACCTTTTTCAAGAAGGGTGAAGATGTTGGCTATGACACAGAGGCTGAGAAATGTTACCTCCCTACACCCGGGGTGGGGTGGATAGGCGGGTACAGGGCAGAAGTAATTCTCACATTTTCTCCTCAGAGATAAGAATAAGATCTGAGAGTCAGATTTAAAATCTTGTGGGGATTCCAGTTATACCTGTCTTGAGATTTCCCCCATCAACCTCATTTCCTGGTTCCACAGGGGTCTCTTTTTTACCCACTCTGCTCTAGGAGTTGACCTTCACAGCTGTCTTCTAGAAGTCAACATTCCAGGATATCTCCGGTCTGGTCTGAAAGGGAAGGGAATGCTTCCTCCTTTGCTTCTCTGGCCCGCTGTAAGTAGTCTCCACACCCCCGGCGTCTCCTAGGTGGTAAAGCCACAGATATCACAGCTTCCTGGAAGCCAGCGCTTTCTCAAGTCTGTCTTTGCAAGGTGGGTATCTCTCCTTCTCTCCCTCTCTCTCCAAAAGGGAGAGGACAGTGAAATGTGCTCTAACTAGGGACGGTTATGCAAAATCAAGTAGGAGCAAGCCAAGAGGGGAGTTGGTGAATCAGAGGAGAAAAGTACACTCTGGCTAGCAGGGACCCTCCCAAAAGCAGCGGAGAAGTCTAAGCCTCTAACAAGGTAAGAAGATAATTTCTCTGTGTACACCTCCAGGGCAAATCATTATCCCAGGACTGCTGGAGCTAGGGTATCAGATAACCTTTGCAGCTAAGCTGGAGGTTTCACTGGAGGAGGGCTTACTGGAGTAGGGAGGAATCAGATCACCTGAGGAATCTTTGGAAAATATAAACACAAGCTGCGCTCCCACAACCCACACCAGCTTCATTCCTAAATGGGTCTGACAGAGTGGGGAATGGGGATAGGACTGTACTGGTGTACATTTTGTAGACAGTCCCCGGGTGCATCTGATTTGTTCAGATCCTGGCTTCAGACCTCAAGTTTCTGTATTTCTGGCAGCTTCTCCTCTGTTCTCTGCTGGGGAATGGAAAATAGGAGTTGCAAGGAGCTGCAGATTTTTTCTAACTCAGGTGGGATATAGTGTACTCACTGATCAGACTTTGGACCCAGAAGACCCAGGCAGTGCAGTTACACCCAATAAGTCAAGCAATTGAAGCTCAGTTTATTTACTCTGAAAAATGGGGAAATGGCCTGGCACTATCCTAAATGTCTAACTAGATAGTGTTCATGACTGCCCTACAGGGGGGTTGTAAAGTATGGAACACCACACAGATGTTAAGTATGATTAAGCTATGGGGCCAGTGCATCAACTAGGGTAGAGGAGCCCTCTACCTTTTGTGGCTTTGGACAAGTCTGGACTTCTAATTAAAATTGAAATCCTTTGATAAACGTAAAATAAAGCTATCTTGCCCAATCTTCCTTTCTGGATCAATGAGGGAACCTCACACAGTAAAAAAGGCTCTACAAAAGTCTATATATGTGGCATTTGTTGATAGATGTTTCTTGAGCATCTACCATGGGCCAGTGTCCTTGGCACTAGAGACACAGCACCAGGAAAGAGCCACGTGCAGTCCCCCTACCCTTCTCAGTCTAGTGAGACATCCTCTGCTCAGGTGCTTCCCTCCCTAGGTATCCTAGGTCTACTGGCTATTTGTGAGGAGGCTGGTTGCCTCAACCCAGCTCCACGTCTCTCTCTGGATCTTTCTTTTCTCATCTCTAATTTCTGGTCACAGGGTCACATCTTCACTGGGAAATCTAAGTTAGGAATGTTCTGAGTGGCTGAAATGCAGGCTTCTTAAATTGATATGTTTGGTTTTTTTCTCAGAATTCCCCATTTGTTTCTAAAAGGCTATACAGTAGTGATTTGGGAGACATCTGTAATTCAGCCCTCTGTAATCCGGACGCTGCATAAGGTCGCCCATCCTAGTGCCTTCGTGGCCGAGTGCCTACCATAGGTTCTCCCTGATCGCCACCCCTTTGCTGATGTTTTTGAAGATCCTGAAGTTCTTGTTACCCTTCAGTGATGGACTTTCCTTTGTGTTCTAAGATGATACCACTTACCCATCACTGAGGCAACATGTTTTTAAGTTACTCTGGGGGGTGGTGAAGGTTGGATTTCCTGAGTGGTTTTTTGGTTTATTTGCTCTGCCTACCTAGTAACTAAGCTAATCAGAGCAAGGTAGCTATTACCCTGCAATGGGGCTTTTTTTTTAACAAAAATTTTCTAAAAATCATGTTCATGGCGTTCCCCCCTACACATACTAGTTTTAATCAATACATGCTCAAGTGTAGAAACGATTTTTTTTTTTTGAGACAGAGTCTCACTTTGTTGCCCTCAGTCGAGTGCCAAGGCATCACAGCAACCTCAGACTTCTGGGTTCAAGTGATCCTCTTGCCTCAGCCTCCCAAATGGCTGGGACTACAGGCACCTGCCATATGCCCAGCTATTTCTAGAGATAGTATCTTGCTCTTTCTCAGGGGTGGTCTTGAACACCTGAGCTCAAGCAATCCACCCACCTCAGCCTCCCAGAATGCTAGGATTACAGGCGTGAGCCACTGTACCCAGCTGAAACTACTTTTTGAATTAAGATTAACTGGGCCACATTGCATCAAACTAAGCATCTGACTTAATTAATAACTTGTTCACTGCAACTGAGACAGTATTGGTTATATGCTCAATCCTCAACAGAATCGCCTAAGTGTTAATAACTAATACTAAAGATTGTCCATGTACATTTTAGACGAAGATAATTTTCAGATTCTTAAAAGTGCTCATTTTTAGTTAACTTCTTTCAAGAAATGACTATACCTCTTCTTATATGCAATTATTTACTACTGACTTATTTTTTTGACAAGTATTAACAAGCCCTGATTGTATGTAACATGTGTAGAATTGTTACATACCTATAAGCAAGAAAAAACAGGCTGGTCGGGAGAAGGGGCAGGGGCTCACACCTGTAATCCTAGCACTCTGGTGGCTGAGGTGAGTGGATCGCTTGAGCTCATGAGTTCAAGACCAGCCTAAGCAATAGCAAGACCCCATCTCTAAAAAATAGGCAGGCATTGTGGCTGGCACCTGTAGTCCCAGCTACTCAGGAGGTTGAGTAGGATCGCTCAAACCCAAGAATTTGAGCTATGATGCCAAGGCACTCTACCTAGGGTGATGTTAAAAGAAAAAAAATAGATAGGCCTTTCCCTACATTGTAGCAGCCCAGAGAGAAGAGACAGTCACATACAGCTGTTTACTATAGAGTGGGATGGATGCTAATGAAAAGTTTGGTGGACAAATAAATCTTGGGAGGAAGGGAGATGGATTTCTTAGGAGAGAAGGTGGCCTGTGGGGAGACTCTTGAAAGAGGAGTGGCAGTCTTGCAAATGTTTCAGGGCTTTTAACTAACAGGGCAAGTTAAGTCTGGAGCCAAAGGTACTTCAAAAGGGGGGGACTAACAGGAAATCAAAGACCATCAAGGACCCAGTACAAGGCCTGTGGGTTTGGATGTGATCTTGTCTATATTGGACAGTTATGGGAGGATTTTTAGCAAAGGAATGACAGGTGTGGGCCCTCTAAGGTCATTCTGGGCAGCAATGGATGATGGGCACATGCTGAGCAAGAAGACAAAGGCTACTGTCAAAGGCCATGCTAGAGGTGGGCAACTGGGAATTGTGGCAATGAGAGGGAGATTTCAAGGATGCAGTTGAAGAGTCTCCTTCAAATCAGCACACTGGTGACTCGCATTGTCTCTCCTCTGCCAGGACCTCAAGAACCTCTGCCTCTATTACTGATTTAGTCTTGGCAGAGAGAGCTTTCCCTAAGACACACCCTGAAGCATTCCCTGGCTTTCTGGTCAGCCCCATCACATGTTGCCTAGTCCAGGAAGGGTTAGGACTGGGCAGCAAGGGATTAGACTTGCTTTACAAGAGTCTACTTCTTCTAGCTGGGGAAAGGGCTTATGGAAAGAAAAAGAAGGCAGAGCGTTTCCATGGCAATTCCTGAGAACCATAGACAACTAAAGACTGAAAATGACTGGGGACAGATTTAGGTGGCCCAACACCAGCTGGGGAGGGAATGGGCTTGAGCCAGAAGGATTTGGCACACTAGGAGGGCACAGAGCCAGGGTGACCTGCATAGGACTCAGGGTTGGCTGAAAGCCAGATGGAGGGAGGGTGAGGGGAGTAACTTTGAAAGGTCTACTTTCCTAATGCCTAGGAAATGTTGGCTTTTTCCTGTATTTATTGTAGACCCTGTTTATAAAATTCCACTACAGTTTCCTTATAATTGTGCGTAGGTTAAACTCTCCTTATTTTCCTGTCTCTTTTGATCCATTGATTCCTATCTTTGTTCCATACTTTTCCTCATATTTACATTGCCCTTAGGAGAAGTTCTTTTACTAAACTCACCTCTTCAGTCTTTGAGGAAGGGTTAAGGAATATCCTTGGGCCATTATCAAAAACGGCCTAGTTTCTAATCATTTCCTTTTGGACTCAAATTTGAAAAACTAGGAGCATATCTTAGCTGGTCCTGTGCTAATCTACAGAGCCAAGACCACAAGGCAGGAATTGCCATCACTGACATTTCCCTGGCAAAGTGATTTTTGGCCATGAAGGAGATATGATCCTCACTAGATTTTTTTGGCACATCCAGAGGAAAATCTTTGTTGGTACAAATGGAAGAGAAGGGGTTTTACTGCCACTCAAGTTTTGGCTTGATCATCACACACTTCCCAGAAGGTCCGGGGGACTTCCAAAGAAAGCCCACAAGCTGGCAGAACATGCTCCCCCTTCTCAGGCAGAAAGCTATAAGCTCCCAGAGTCACATCTGTTGCTGGCCAATTTCTCCTCTAAAATCCACTCTCTAATATCTCTGGATCTCTAGACATAGAATGTTTTATGATCAATATGGAGGCTGCCTGGGCAATGGATACCAGAGTCACCCGTGTACAAACCCTTTGACTCAGCAATTCCACTTCTGAGGATTTACATCACATACGTGTGCAATGGTGTGTGAACATAAAGGTCATTACTGAACCCTTTGGAATGGCAAAAGATTGGAAACAACCCAAAAGCCTATCAGTGGGAAAACTGGTTAAATAAATTATGGTATATCCATACAGTCATCCCATGAAGTAAAAAGGAATAAGGAAATGCTGCAGAAGCTCCCAAAACACACTGACGAGTAAGAAAGAAAAGAAAAGCATGGTGTGGATAACTTGCTGGGGTTTTGTGTGTTTTAAAGAGGGGGGAAAATTGGTAATACATATACATTTGAATTTTCTTGTGTATGCATAAAGCAACTGAAAGAACACATAACAATGTACTCTCTTGCTATCTGGAGCAAGTTGAGAAGTAGGGAGATGGAGCACCGGTATTGAAGGTAGACTTGTCACTGTATATAAAACACCCCCTGGTGAATAAATACTGGCTGTTAATACATAGAGAACAGGTTACTGATTTAGCAGCTAGAGAAATCCTTAGGTTTTCTTTCTCCTGGAAAAAAAAATACTACTGTGACTCCTTTAAAGATATGTCATTACCCCTGTTTACAAACAGCTCTAGAAGCTTTCTTACTTCCAACTATAGACCCTTCATGGACACAACTGCTTGTCATAAGATATCTCCTTCCCTGTCATAGATGTTAACAACCTGGAATGTGTAAGGCTGGGCTGCAGACTGGCAAACACCCCTCCATTTTCCTTCCTGCATGCAGAATCTTAGAAAAGCCTTATTTTCTTTTTATTTATTTTGAAACAGGGTCGTCTTTGATGCCCACACCAGAGTGCAGTACATTATTATAGCTCACAGCAACCTCAAACTCCTGGGCTCAAGAAAGCCTCCTGCCTCAGCCCTCCAAGTAGCTGGGACTACAGGTGCCTGCTACAATGCCCAGATAATTTTTCTATTTTTTGTAGATATGAGATCTCACTCTTTCTCAGCCCAGTCTCAAAATCCTGGCCTCAAGCGATCCTCCCACCTTAGCCTCCCAAAGTGCTGGGATTATAAGCATGAGCCACCACACCTGGAAAGCCTTTTTTAAAACTGAGTCCACAGACACTTTTTAAAACAACTTGAATGATTTTACTATTACCTACTAAAGCTTTTTTTAAAAAATTGGTGACAAGACCTGCCATTGGGAAAACAGCAGACCCCAAATCTAGCTCCAATTAATGTCTAGAAATACCGTCTCTCTTTTTTATTAAAGACAGGATGAAGACTTTCTTGGGTACATAATAGTAAGTACACATAGACAAATAAACACCTTACTACCATTAATATTTAGACTATATGTAATGCCTATTATATCTCTCAATACTTGTTTACATCAGGAAGTCATCTAAAATGATTCAAGTTCATGTAAGAAGGAGGGTTAAAATCTCCCTTAGAATTCTATTCTAGCATGGTGCTGGGAACCTTGTTGTTTTCACACAAAGCAAGCCCCAATTGTGAAGGGAGTAAATTCAGGGCTGCCACCAGCTAGCATAAGCCTCAATGTGGATTACAAAGTGGACTCCTCTCCCTAAATATTTACGATCTAACAACTGAAAAACCATCTTTTTTTTTTTTGAGACAGAGTTTCAGTACGTTGCCCTTGGTAGAGTGCCATGGCGACACAGTTCACAGCAACCTCAAACTCTTAGGCTTAAGCAATTCTCACACTTCAGCCTTCCAGGTAGCTGGAACTACAGGCACCTGCCACAATGCCTGGCTATTTTTGTTGTTGTTTCAGTTGTCGTTGTTGTTTAGCTGGCCCCACTGGATTCGAACCCACCAGCTTCGGTGTATGTGGTCGGTGCCCTAATCACTGAGCTATGGGCACCAAGCCTGGAAAACCATCTTACTATACCTATTGTGCTAGACCAAGATACTTTATTGTCATCTATGGAATTTTTTTATAAGCATCTGATTTCTTGATGAGATGTTATTCCCTATGTCCTGCAATATACACTTGCCCAGCCATACTGAGCAGCCCTGAGTAGGTTGTGTGTAATGGTCAAGCATTCCTCAAGCAGCAGCACAACAGCCAACAGGCCACAAGGGTCATTACTGATGGTGATATAGCTCTGAGCCTTAGGAGGCCTTGCTGCCCTTTGGTAGAGTCAGCAAGTAAGGAGATAATGCCTCACCTCAAATAGATTCCAATAGTTTGTGACCTGCATAGACACAGGCCAGCATGAGATCAGCTCCCCACGTCCCTAGTCCCACATGATGGGACCAGATGACAGGTGCCCTGAGCGCTTGATTCTGCCACTTGTCTGTGTGTTACATCCTGCAGCCCCATCCTTTGAGAGACTGAGAACGTTCTGTGCTTAATTGCAATGGGGGAGGGGGATAAGAAATGGCCTTGAGGCAGTCTCCCTCAAGATGGGGGGCTGGGTGAGCAATGCCTCCAGGCTGTTCCCCACTAGGTAGCTCATCTCCCTGAGTTTCTGGAGGAGTCATAGACATTCAACCAAGACTTGGGCCAGATAGAGCCTACACAGCCTGTGTGAACTCAGGCTCACCACCAGGGTGCCCTGGTGAAGCCCTTGCCCTATGTTGATTAAACATGGCTGAGTTTAGGTATTTTTGGTAGTCCGGTGGACAAGACGGACCAGGAAAGAGGAATGAAAGCCCCTAAAATAAACAGAACTTGTCGACCCCTGAACTGTAAAGGACAGAAACTGACTTGGAGAGGGATGTGTGCAGTGGGCTGCGGGAGTGCTCCGACCCATGTTGCTCCTGGGTGGGGGTGAGGGAAACGGCGGCTTTGTCTACAAAGGGAAGGCAGACACCAAAACAGCAGCGTAACTGAGCCCTCTGCTTGTTCCTTAAAGGTCTGCCCATCTGGTGCAATGACACTGTCTACAAAAATGAGGCTGCTGCTGCTCCTGGTCTTCCAGGCTGCGATCCTTGCTCTGTTCCTCCACGTGTACAACCAGAGCGCAGGATCCCTGTCCCAGAAGGATGAGCCCAAGCACATACACGTGCTGGTCCTGTCTTCGTGGCGTTCCGGCTCTTCGTTTGTGGGGCAGCTTTTTGGGCAGCACCCGGACGTCTTCTACCTGATGGAGCCCGCCTGGCACGTGTGGATGACCTTCACCCAGAGCGCCGCCTGGAGGCTGGACATGGCCGTGCGGGACCTGATCCGGTCCATCTTCCTGTGCGACATGAGCGTCTTTGATGCCTACATGCAACCTGGTCCCCGAAGACAGTCCAGCCTCTTCCAGTGGGACGACAGCCGGGCCCTGTGTTCCCCGCCCGCCTGCAACATCTTCTCACGGGATGAGATCATATCCCCAGGCCACTGCAGACTCCTGTGCAACCAACAGCCCTTCGAGATGGTGGAGAAAGCCTGCCGCTCCTACAGCCACGTGGTGCTCAAGGAGGTGCGCTTCCTCAACCTGCAGTCCCTCTACCCGCTGCTGACAGACCCGTCCCTCAACCTCACCATCGTGCACCTGGTCCGCGATCCCCGGGCTGTGTTCCGGTCCCGAGAACACACACAAGGGGACCTTATGATTGACAGCCGCATAGTGCTGGGGGAGAATTGGCACAAACACAAGAAAGAAGACCAGCCCTACGATGTGCTGCAGATCATCTGCCAAAGCCAGCTGGAGATCTACAAGGCCGTCCGATCCTTGCCCAAAGCCTTGCAGCAACGCTACCTGCTGGTGCGCTACGAGGACCTGGTGCGAGCCCCCCTGGCCCAGACCTCGCGGATGTATGCCTACGTGGGCTTGAAATTCCTGCCGCGTCTCCAGACCTGGGTGCACAATATCACCCGCGGCAAGGGCATGGGTGGGCACGCCTTCCACACCAACGCCAGGGATGCCATCAATGTCTCCCAGGCTTGGCGCTGGTCTTTGCCTTTTGAAAAGGTTTCTAGAGTTCAAAAAGTCTGTGGTGATACTATGAATTTGCTGGGCTACCGCCACGTCCGCTCTGAACGAGAGCAGAGAGACCTGTCACTGGAGCTTCTGTCTACCTGGACTCCTGAGCAAAACGATCAGGAGGGCTGAGGAGGTGCCGGCCTCAGCCAGGTCCACGGAACACTTCTGAGCCTCCCTTTGTCTCTGCATGTTGAGCACGAGTTGTGCCACACACACCCCAGGCAGAAGGATCTTTGTGTCCATCCTCATGCCTAGAAAAGAGACTTGGGAACTGCATGTGGGCCGCACATCCCAGCAGTGAGACAGGGAGTTGCCTTTCTCCTCTTCTTGAGTTCCCACCTGTGCCTACTTGGTACACTTTGTGGCCCAGAGGCCTGTCAGGCACCGCGCAGCATCAGCGGACTAAATCCATAAACCTTCCTGTCCACATCTTGCCCGATGAGAAACCGGAGAGACAATAAAAAACAGGGAAATGGGCCTGCCACCAAAGAGCTCACCACCACATTACACAGAGATGTGAACTCTAAGCCCTCAGAGTTTCCAGTGGGTTCCATGAAGGTAGCAGAAACAGGGTTGGATGCTTACCTGTGAGCCTGGCTGTTACAGCTACCGGTTATCACAAACACATGCAAGACAAAATTCCTGGACAACAGAGCAGGCTCTTAAGATCGTGGGCCCAGTCTGAACGTTTCGTCTCAGCGTTCTATCACATAGAATTTGACCTAGGAAGCTGCTATCCATTAATACTAATATTCCATCTAAGAGAAATCACTGGAATGTCTCCTCTCATGATTTCTCATTACTGGCAGTAAACACTCATTGTTATGAGATCCAAACCTAAGAATTTATGTAATCATTGTTATGGATTTTTTTCTATTTTTGATACATAATAATCCGTCACCTACATGTACAAAAAATTGCTAAGACAATATCTGCTGTCAGATGATGAACTGTCTATAGTCCAGGCGTCCTCAAACTATGGCCTGCGGGCCACATGCGGCCCGCCTAGGATATTTATCCAGCCCACTGGGTATTTTTGCCACCGCTGCCTGTCCTGCTTAGCAGCCGACTGGTCCCAGGGCCTATAGTCCGGCCCTCCTATGGTCTGAGGGACAGTGGACTGGCCCCCTGTTTAAAAAGTTTGAGGACCCCTGGAAGAATCAGTAGGACATAGACAACCTGCAGCTAAACCCTTTCTTTTCTATGCAAAGCCCAAGTTATCACTCTAGGGCAGTGGTTCTCAACCTTCCTAATGCTGCAATGTATTTTCACTGTTAAAAGGGGTCATGACCCACAGGCTGAGAACCACTGCTCTAGGGTCTGAGCAGAGTTCTTTTCCTCTGACCCCCCCAGCCAGAGGGCTCCAGTTCTAGTGTGACTGGTGCTATTTGTCTCCTCCCAGCTACCTCCCTTAGGAAGAAAAGTTGTTTTCCCAGTGGTGGCAGGAGCCCCTCACATAGTTGTACATCAGAATTATCTGTCAAAAATGTAGGCACAGTTTTTGACAAGTGATGTATTCAGGTGGGCTGGTACTGGGATTCAGGATAAGTAACCATACACTCAACTGTAAGATATGGGGAGTTTGGGGAACTGAGAACTGGTGACTGGTGTAGAAGATGGTGTTCTGCTAGACACCATTTCTGATGTAGAGACATCTGTCCCATTCCCAACCACCAGCAATAGAAAGGCATTTCTGTGCCTCCTTAGCCTCTTTAGTTGTATGGGATCAAAGAATATGTTTAAATGTAGATCATGGATGGATTTGATCTAAATTTCTCGGAGCTGATGAGCTCTCTCACATCTAGAGTAAACATAGCCCAAAATGCCTAATTGCAGGAAGTAATAGATGTCTTTACAAAAAAACTAAACTGGGAACTACCCCAATCCCTACAGTTTTAGAAAATGCAAAGAAAGAGGTCTCAAAAAAAAATTTCTTTTTTGAGTCTCATTATGTCACCCTCAGTAGAGTGCTGTGGCATCACAGCTCACAGCAACCTCAAACTCTTGGGCTTAAGCAATTCTCTTGCCTCAGCCACCAAAGTAGCTAGGACTACAGGCACCCATAACAATTCCTGGCTATTTTTTTGTTGTAGTTGTCATGTTTGGCAGGCTCTGGGTTGGGTTCAAACCTGCCAGCCCCCACAGTGCATGTGGTGGGCGCTCTAGCCACTGAGCTACAGGCACTGAGCCTCAAAATTTCAAAACATATTTTTTAGAGGTGAAAAAGGAATAGTTTTGAAACAAAGAGGCTTCAGTCATAATTTAACCGCATTTCAATCTATAGTTAACATACCATGTGGCTTCATGTTGTATGTAATAAGAGAAAATGCTAAGTTTTTGATATATTGCAATTAAAACTATTTTTTCAACTTACGAATAGTGGTTGTGGAGAGGTAGAATCAACTTCTGATAATTGTACAAAAATCTGCTATTGTATAGTTTCTAATCTGTTTCTCAAAAAATAGTTTGTAATTTACTATGTGATTTAAACCCAAGTCAAAAATAAATTAATTTCACTGTGTACATAATCATGGCTGTATTGAATTACGTTCACAGACCAACAAAGCAAAATTAAAAATGAACACTGAGAGTGGCCCAGGCCAGTTAACAATAAGCCTCTGATGGGCATTATGGTGGATCCCCAGTTACTTTGGGCCTTCTGTCAAGAGCTATGTCCCTTTTCTGCTTAAACATCTCTGGTCATTCAGAGAAGGGTAATTTTTTAGCTGCAGTATTGTGGAAAATGAGTAACCGAGAGTCAGAGTAAGGACATTAGACTAGCATGCAATTGAAGGGTGTCTTCATTCATTCCACACATTTAATGGGCATCTACTAAATGCCAAGGAATGTTCTATGTGTCATGGATACAGCTGTGAATATAGAAAGCAAAGCTCCTCCTATTATACAACATTTTAGACTATTGGGGGCAGGGGAGCAAACAATAAACATATGTCAGATGCTAAGTACTATAAGGAAGAATAAAGCAGATGACGGGCTTGGAGGTTAAGGAGGGGCTGTTCTACAAAGGTGACAAGAGATGTCTCACCTGAGACAGTGAGACTGGAGCAGAGACTCTTAAAGTCAGGGAGCTTGCCAGGCAAAGATCTGGGGGCAGAGTGCCCCAGTAATGCCCATGTCAATATGGACAGAATCAGTGCTGGTCTAATGAGAGCCCTGTGTGTGCTCAGTACCATGCTAAGTCTCGTGGAGGATGATACAGGAATACAGAAGGACAGGAGGACAGGTCATGCACTCATAAGCACTTGGGCAATAGCAGAACTGGGCTGCCTGTGTGGCTCCACAATTATCAGCTATGTGACCTCAGTCAAGTCAACATCCCCACATCTCAATTCCCTTGCATGTAGGGTGGGCAGAATAATGGCAGTGCTGATGAGTCAATCTGTGGACCATCCTCAGCAAGCTCTCACTAAGCGTCAGCCATGCATAGCAGGGTAACAAGACCCATCATCCACCATTTCTGATCTCAAACCCTACAGCATTTCTGATCAGACTGGTATGATTAGGAGACTGACCACACTTTCTCATCTTCTAGGTTCTTTACAACCAGTGATTCTCAACCAGAGATAATTTTGTCCCTCAGGAGACATATGGCAAAGCCTAGAAACATTTTTTATATATCTTATTTTTCTTTTTTCTTTTTTTTTTTTTTGAGATGAGGGAGACTCGCTTGAGCCCAGGAGTTGGAGGTTGCTATGAGCTGTGATGCCATAGCACTCCACCCAGAGGGATAGCTTTTGGCTCCATCTCAAAAAAAAAAAAAAAAAAAAAGAATCATGGCTTACTACTTACCACCAGTGGGATTTCAAATATCTAACTACACTGACCCTCTCTTTTTTCCAAAACTATTATAAAGTAGATATCAGAATTAATGAATGTATTTTATAAGGTAAAGTTCTTTGATCAGAATTATGTCGGTTGTCAAAACAGTAGCATACTAATGGAATCACAAAATTAGAAAACTCTAGGTTAATCAACAAAATCGCAAAATTGTACTCTCTCTCATGGCTTCACTGTGCCTCATCTCTGAGACTCAGTAACTCACGTTAAGGAACTAAGTTACTGTTGTAACAGGATCATCTCTCATTATGTCAAAGTTTTACAGCCAATTTTCTACCCAGGTCCCCCCTTCCATATAAAGGACATTTCAATTAGGCTGCTACCTTTTAGTTATCTGAATATCTGAAGCAATGTTGGGAAAAAGCAACACTTATCCAGAAGCCCAACTAACACTAAACATTTTCCTCTCTCCACATGGCTCTCTGCAGTATTACATATGTGGAGATACAACAAGCGTGGGATAATTACAAGTTGTGCATATGATGTCAGAAGACTATTACTGTGACATTCTGAAGACAGTGTTTTCAAAGAATTTTCCCATAAAGTCAGTGCAAGTTAAATATAGTACTCCCGCTTGGTTCCAAATAAATTATGGCGTTGGTCAGTCATGGAGATAAAATTACCTTTAGAGTTCCCACTGCTGCCATTATAAGAAGTGAAACTGAAAAGGCCATTCTCACACCGAATAGCAGGCGTCCCCGGTTCTTAATGTTGTTTTCTGAACTGAACCCAAGTCATGAGTTTTGAAATGAACCCTCAGAAGCCTGAGAGAATTATTGCAATTGGTCCGCAAGTTTCCTATTTTCTTCTAGGAAACAACTGTGGTTTGACAGAATCTGGCTAATTAGAGAATAATTATATTTTCTGTGATCTAATTTGAGTTCTAACTCATGTCTGCATTTGGTTTTAACTTTTTCCTGACCTTCATTTAATAAACCTTCCAACCAGACTGGCTGTGAAGTGAAATTTGCATCATAGTTTGCCATTTCCTTTAATTTCTCCCAAATATATAAATCCCTTCAATCAGAAGTCACATACATACGAGAAATAACGTCTTTGAATAGTGATAATTCTAATTTATTTCAGCTAAGTTCATATGTCACTCACATATTCTTCTTTCTCAAAAAAAATAAAAGTTTATTCAATCATTATTAGAGATAGGCACCCAGTCTTTGACTGAGAGTGGTTAGATCATTTTTTCTCATGATTGAAACAAATTACCACATAATTATAGTGCAGTCTTTATCCACACATCTGAGAGCCAGAACCGTAACGAACTTTGAACCAGGAGCCAAGTAGAATCTTCATGAGCCCTCAGCTCATCTCAAGAAAAAACTAATTTGTAACAATTTCTGCTCTCCTTAGATCGTTTTGTCAAAGAAAATGCATAAAAATAGAAAACTAAAATATATGCAAAAATCAGCATAAATTTATAAATCTCACAGGAAGTAGTAAAGAAAACTCATTCACCTATTTCATGAATAAAAGAGAAGTGGGCAAGAATTAGAAAAGGAATATTTTTCCTTGATCCCAAACAAGTTTGTGAAAAATCTGCCACTTGCTTCTGAAGCTTATTCCCTATCTACCAAAAATGGTTATTAAAACAGAGAAGAAGATGACCAATATAGAAACCTTATAAAGAGTACGGAAGTGTATGTAATATCTTAATGCCCCACATAAAATCAGTCCATCTAATTCAAAAGAGATAACTGGTGATCAGAATATTTTTCAGTCAAAATCTCATTAGCACATTTATTCCTTTTCTTGAGAAAAGGCATTTAACACCACTGAATTTGTGATATGCATACATTTCATTTATCTGTCTTCTTTATTTACCTTTAGAATGCAGATGATTTTTATGTAGGCTGCATGGAACATTAATAGCCACTAAAATCAAACAGAAAAAAAATACCATTCTTTCCTTGATATTAAAGCACTGCTAAGTAGGAGCTGGAAGGAACAATAAGAGAACAATAACAATGTTCAATGAACATTAAAAGAACAATAATAATAAGGAACAATAACAATGGTGGATCTTTCTCAATATCCAATATCTGGGAACCAAGGCTAAGTATACTCTATTTCCTTACTATATGTGTTGGCATAATCTCAGAGAATTAAATTATTCATACAGGAGAACAGCTTTTCATAGTACATGGTTAGTATTGAACATTATAACAGGTTTATGGTCATTGACATGGAAGCAGCAATTATTTGATCCATTTTACAGAAACTTTGGGAGTAATTATTAGAATATTTTATTCTCTAACTTCTCCTTTCTCCTTGTTTTTTTATCCCAGAAGGACTATACCTAGGATTTTTATTTCTTTTTTTTTTTTTTCCTGTCCTTAATAACTTTCAATTTCTAAGAAAGAAAGGGGGGAAAAAAGAAAGAAATTCTCTAATCATTCTCTTTTAATCTACCAGGGCTTCGGAAACCAAGATTACTGATAATTTTTTTTTTTCCTGATCTCAATCCTACAAAGATGGTAAAAATATAGCACAGAGGTCTTTGTGAAGCTTAAACTACCTAACATATGTAGCAGATAAATATCAATCTAAAATATTTCCATGTGGAATTTGCAACTCTGATTGTCCTACTGTTGTAATCCTGTTTGAAGGTCTACAAAAACATTTTTTATGACATAGGAAGCTTAGCACAAGGGGGTAAGATTGCACTGATGTTCCCAAATATTAACACTCTCTCTTGGTCTTACACTTTCTCAAACTATGCTCAGTATTCATCACATGAATTACTTTGACCAATGAAATGTGAGAAAATAATATGTCATATCCTTCCAAACAGAACCTTCAAATATAACTTGGTGATTTAGGCTCAGCTTCTTTAGCCCCTGCCCTTTTCTATGAGAACAACTTAACTTACACAGGAGCTGTTGCTCTCGTGTGGGTTTTTGAATGAGAAGATTTGCAGAGTGGACTGCAGTCAACCAGAAAAAAAATATATATATATATATGTAAAAAGAGCAAGAAATAAATGCATGGTCTCATAAGTCATTTAGATATTGGAGTTGAGTGCCGCCATAGCACAAACCATAGAATAGAATTGGTAGAATTGGTATTTTACACTTGAATTTTGTTACTAAACAGAAAAACTGGTGCTGGGATGCAGGTTTATTGAGAACCTAGAGAAACGGGTAACCACTACCATGCAGTGCGTTTAAACTCCTGCCCATGATGATTTGAAACACAGAAAACTCACTTGATAAACTTTTGACTTTTGGCAAAGAGGTTTAAAATAGAACATTCTTAGCATGTTCTAGTTGGCTGTTTTCTTCATTTGATAAACTCAGAAAAGAGTCGTCCTGTTTGCAATAGGCACAAAAGAAAAAAAATAATAAAAAGCCCTGAACTGTTAAGACTAGTAGAGTTTGAAAATGGGACTCTTTCTCGTCTATTATCAAAAAGAGAAATGCTTTGGGCAACTGAAGCTGATTTAAGATTCATCTTAAATATGACTCAGGCTCAAAAAGGTTTTTGTTTTCCTTTCTGAGAAAACTCTGATTGTTTTTAGGGTGGCCTCTAGCAAAAGGCTTCCGTTGCATAAACTAGTTCAGGGAAGAAAGACTAAAGCCCTGATCTCACAGAAGTCAAAAGTTAGAAGTTGGACTAGTTTGAAGGGTATTTAATTATGCCTTGAGAGTAAGGCGATCCAAAAAAGTAATATGGCTATTGGCACACAGCTCTCTATGGAATCAAAAAGAATTTTTTCAAAGAGATCTGCATTATCAAAACTACCACTAGCCTGGGTGAAAAGAAACTGATTGCTAAAGCTCTAAAATGATCTTTATGCACCCTGCCTCCTAGGGCAAAGGAGGCTGGGAAAGCTGCTTATTTCTCTCAATGAAGGTCTATTTTCCAATGTCTGTATCACCTGACAGTGAGAAAATGAAAAAGGAGTCCTTCTCAGAGTGAATCCAGGAGCTATGGAAAATAATGAACTAGAGAGCTATTCCCATGGAGAAGAGTATGGCCTAGTGATAAAACATTTGCCATCATCACGATAAGAAGCCCGTGGATTATTTATCCAGTGGACTGTCATTCTCCTCCTCACGGAATGGACAGCTTTACTGTAGTCGTCTGTCTTTGTGCTCTCATTGTATGTTAGTTGTGTTTATCTGAGGACCAAGATAACTTGTCTTCTTAGGAAACTTGGGAAACTATATCCAGATGTAAAGTAGACGTCAAGATTCTGGAGTTTCAGTTTGTGTGTCTGTGCACCTGTGAGTGCAGGAGGGAAGTGAATATGTAGTAATCAGTCCATACATTTTATTCACTCTTTTACTCACCTGGTTTTCCTGCTTAACAACGTTCTTCATGTGGGCTTTTTTGCATATGCATCCAGCCAAGGAGCTTACACTACACGTAGTGGGTTGCCTCATCCCCTGGAATATCCCCTCTGGCCTGGGATTAGCATGCCCAATACAAAGGTTGGTTCTACAGCCTGAGTGGGCCCATAGCCTTCATAGTTCATGGGCAGTAAATAAATGTGTATTGTAATCCACTGTGATTGGGAATTTGAGAATTGCAAATTTTGAAATTTCTACTGTAGTAAGTGATGATTAGTGCATTCTGTAGCCAGCAGTTCAGAATGGTTTTTAACAATAGATAAGTTTCTCATTTAAAAGTTGATACATATAATTTGCTTTTTATAATAATTCCAAAAGTGGGCAGTGCCTATGGCTCAAAGGAATAGGGCGCCAGCTCCATATGCCCGAGGTGGAGGGTTCAAACCCAGCCTGGGTCAAAAACTGCAAAATAATAATAATAATAATAATCCCAAAAGTTACCAGATAACTTAAAACTAGATATCTGAAAAATTGGGGGAAATGTACTAACTGGAAGATTTAAGGGCCCTAATTATAAACATTCTATCAATGTTTGAAGAGTTATCCAAGTTTCATCTGTGCCATAAAAGTTTCGGCTAACTACTAATTCGGTTTTATTATGCCACTTTCATTTATAATGTTCTGATTCTAAATAAGGTGTATTTGAAGTGTGCATAGCACATTTAAGAGAAATGGTTCAGATTACATGTTTTCAATATTTTTGGGTTGTCCTCAATATTTTTAGACTTCTCCATATGTTATTAAAACTTAAATCAGTTAAGAAGAAATTATAGAACAAATTATGTATATATGTGAAAAGAGCCTTTTTCCCTTTTTTTTGTAGAGACAATCTCACTTTGTCACCCTTGGTAGAGTGCTGTGGCATCACAGCTCACAGCAACCTCCAGCTCTTGGGTTTAGGCGATTCTCTTGCCTCAGTCTCCCCAGTAGCTAGGACTACAGGCCCCGGCCACAACGCCTGTCTATTTTTTGTTGCAGTTTGGCCGGATCTGGGTTTTAACCCACCACCCTCAGTATATGGGGCCAGTACACTACTCACTGAGGCACAAGTGCCATCTAAAAAGAGCCTTTTTAAACTAGACAATTTTCGTGGAATATAGAATTTCTTCCTTTAACTTATTTGCCTACTGCAGATATAGACTCATCCAAAATGAGGCCAATACCTACCTGAGAGTATCTATCCAGCTGTTCAGTGGAAGTCTTCCTTCACTGATATGACCTTATCTATGACTATAAGTCAAGAATATTTCACCAAAGGGAAGTAATATCTATTGGGATTATTCACTTTGACTTCTGTTTCCTTGTGCAAAGACAACTTTATATATACTGTACTTTTGTGGCATCTAGAATCGCTTTTCTACATTTTCCCCATTCTTACATATAAACTTTTGCATTTTCACATACCTGTCTTTGATTAATTATAATTTGCTTCATGGTTTTAATTTTTTCCTTTCTGATGTTGAAAGGTATATAATTAATGAAAAAAATAGGACATGTTAGTTTTTAAAATTCCATATGTGTATTAATTTTAAATCAATATTTGATTTTGACGGGAGTCAGAAGGCTTTTAGGCAAGGACAGGGAAATGGGTCCTGGAGAAGAAGGAGGGTCAGGACAGGAGGTTGGACACACCAAAAGGCCTGAAAAATTCCCAGCAGAAAGTTTCATCACGGCCAGGTTCCCTGTGCAGCCATTAGTCAATAGCTGTCTCTGAGTGGGACATGCCAAGAGGAAAGACTGGCCAAAGGCAGCCGGCCAGAGCAAACAGGGAGCCAGTAACCAAGGGCCGTAAGCCCGCCTGGCGCGAAGAGGGAGCCAATAGCCAGGAGCATTTTAGTTTGAAAGACACAACCAGAGTGTACCACCAACAAACATGAGTTCACTTCAGGCTTAAAAATCCCTAAACAAGAAAGTCACAAAGTATTAGGCAACCTTCTCAGTACTCTCTCCACTGTGCTGGAGGCTTTGCTTTTCTCTTTTCTTTCTTCTCAATAAATTCTCTTGCTTTCACTCACTTACGGTCCATAAATTCATCCTTTAATTCTCAAGATCAAGAACCCTGAGGAAAAATTCCAGTGTCAATTTTAATAAAAGATCTAAAATTATAAAATTGTATGCATTAGATTTCTTGGGTTAAGAAACATCAGATGCGAGACAATTTATGTCATATGGAAAGACGGCTTCAGCCTTCCAAACTAGGATCCAGAGAACAAATCTTTGTAAGCTCTGGTCTCCAGGCCCAGCAAATTGAAGGCTCAGTTTAATAGGCCTTGTATAATGTGGTGCCTTAAGCAATCTTAGTCACCAATTTTAGCTCTTAGATCCGAATAAAAGGATTTTTCCTTGGAAACTTTATAATCATGATTTGCAGGGGAGCAAAAAAAATGGCTTCCTTTCACCATTCTAAGTTACTTGTCTGGGCTATGAATTAAATTGGCATAGGACAGGACAGAGTAAGAGGAGAAAAATCATATTAATTATGTACATAGGCAATAAAGTTCCGCAAAATATGATATTCTCAGAAAGGTCACACAATGGAAGTTTATATAAAAAAAAATCCTGAGCTACAGAAAGGAATAGGGACTGAGGCTTCTGATCTGACGGTTGGTGACAAGTTATGGGAGGATGATGGGAGAAAATGTTTATATTGAGTGAAAATTGTCTTCTTATGCAGATAAGAGTCTCTTGAGTAATCAAAGTTGTACTTGAACAAGGGACAAATCTCCAGTGGCCTCTCATGTGGTAGGAGTTAATCTTTCCTGGTTGATAAGGATCCCAGGGAGGAGACTCATGACAATTGAGTTCCTTTTGAAAGATCCCTGTCTAGGAAGAGAAAGCCTTTGCCTGTATCTTCTGTTCCCCAAGTGCCTTCGGTTCAACATGATCAGCATAGGTCTCTCACCTTTTCTCCTTCACAAGAGGGACCCATTTCCAACTCTCTCTCTGGAAGTGCTCTAAACTTTCTCTTTGTTCTTCCTAAATAAAATCTCTATTACCCTAAAAAAGAAAAAAAAATTAGTATGCCAAAATATTATATTTTGGTGTTGCATTTTCTGGACTCTTTTTTTTTTAACTCCTGGTATACGGGCTGGTACCCTACTCCTTGAGCCCCAGGCACCACCCTTCCTGAACACTTTTCCCATAAATAGAATACTTTGCAAAGTAAACATTCTACAAGAAGTGCTAAAGTATACATAAAAAATTTATATATAAATCCTTTCATTTACTCCTCTTACAATCTAGGTGCTACTATTACACTATTTTATAGATGGGAAAAATGAAACTTTATTAACTTGTTCTTTGCAGAGACCCAGGAAATAATTCTTAAGTGGCAAAGGTGAGAACACAGCAGTCTCTTCAATGTACTAATTTCGATTCCAATATTCAAAAATAAAATTTCAAGAAATTATCATATCTTTCTAAAGTCTCACCAAGTATGAAGGCATGATGTGGACTAGCTGTATATATTTTCTTCTCCGCAGTTTATGGAGGTTCTAGTTCTACCCTAGGGACCTCATTAGAGCACACTAACTGTCCTTTTATGTAAAAACTTCTTTACTTGTAGGTACTTTGGAATCCTTCTCTCTTCTTGTGGCCAATCATTTTACAGAATGTAGTTGTACACATTCTCACTCTTTAAGAAGTCTGCCTTTGATGTACTTTTGATTACTAATATCTTCAAACTGACTCAATAAAAGAATTAGAGGTAGGAAACATTAAAGGCATTGCAACAAATTAAGAACACAAGACCTTGAGAAGAGGTGGGTATCAACAACAAAAAAAAAAAGAATAAAAATAAGGACCTGATAGGAAAAGGGGGGATTTTTAACAAAAAGGCTCTCCAAATTTTGGCTTAGTGCTAATCCAACCAAGGATACCTAAAATTAGCTTTATGCTTCCGCTGTTGATCCCTGAGTCATGATCAGAATATAATTCTTTATCTGGTTGGATCTGAGGTTAGCAGAAGCTCTTTAAAAGGATGTTTTAAAAAGTTTTATTCTCCTCTAGCTCTCAGGCTATCTGGAAAATTTTGCCTGTTTGTTTAGTTTAACATTCTTATAGTCTTTATCTTAATGTCGTAGGGTATCTTACTAATTTATTTTTATCTTTTCTGCTTAATGTAAAATTATGAAAGCATTGAAGTTTCTTGTTATGTGAAAATATGAGCCCTAGCAAAAGAATATTATAACTTATATTGATCTTCTCATTTAGAAATAACAAGTAGACATTGCTTCTCGACCTTTTGGCTAAGATTAAGTGTAAAAATAACAAGTAAATATTACAAAAGCCATTTCAGTTTTACTTTAAGTTTTATTTTGGAACTGTTTTCATACTGTTCATTGATATATTTTAGTTAGCTGATAGTCTTAATTATTAACTTAATTTCTCAAGTTTTCAACATCAGAAGCACAATAAGAAGGCACTTTGAATACTGTTTTAGTATTCAAGGGAACATCTAAGTTTACTTTTACAAAAAGATTAGCCATCACTAAGAGCTCATTAAATACATGTTTCTGAGTAATGACATACATACATCAATATGATTTAAATTCTCTGAGAAATCACAAACACAAAAGCTCATAATAATTTTGCAACAAGAATCATCCCCACATTAAAAAAAATGGATATTAGAGTGGATTGGCAGCAATGTCTGAGGACTGGAAAGTTTCTTGGAGAAGCATTGGAATTTTAGTCCTTTTCTAAAGGTCATATTATTACTGGAGTTTCCTGCCAGGTCGTTGGTCTCAGAAACTGAAGAATGAATTCATGTCCTATGAATAAGTGAAAGGATAGGTCTTAGAATAGAGAAAAGGAAGGGGAATAGCAGAGCCTTCGGCACAGCAGAGGAGCTACCAGGCAGGTTGCCGCTTTTGGCTCTCTAGCAGCAGTTCTCAACCTGTGGGTCACGACCAATGAGAATACATCCTGCATGTCAGATATTTACAGTACGATTCATAACAGTAGCAAAATTACAGTTATGAAGTAGCAATGAAAATAATTTTATGGTTAGGGGTCACCACAACATGAGGAACTATATTAAAGGGTCACGGCCTTAGGAAGGTTGAGAACCCCTGGAAGGGGTTTAAAACTATACAGTTTTGAATCGTAGCTCCTCCTCTGCCAGCAGGGGAAAGGAATGTATACCTGAAATATGTGTCACTGCCTTTGGCACCAAAGGCCTATGGGCAAATTATATACAGTTATTACATAGAGTTTTGAATCATTCTCCCCTGCCAGCAAGGGGAAAGGAATGTATACCTAAAATATATATCACTGCCATTGGCACCAAAGGCCTATGGGCAGAAGTTAAAACTGCCATTGTGTAGGAATGTGGTCGTGTGTTGAGCATTCAGCTCTTCCCAGGGAGTGGTGGCTTAGATGGAACATGGGTCAAACTTATTTGTGAGCCTGCTAAGGCCTAGAAAATGGAGTCCATGTCCAGCCTTAGGTGGAAGGAACCTGCGGTAATATATTTGAACAACAACCAAGTACAGCTGAAGCAAGTGAAATTGTCCATTCAATTAAAAAAATTATGAGACCCTCTACTCTGTTCTATGTGCTACCCTAAGCAGTAGGAACTTAGAGATAAATAAGAAATGATTCTTACTCACAAATCCCACAGTCCAATATGGACAACAAATCCAGTCCAACTTGATAAGTGCAATACTGTAAGATCCCTTGAGAAAAGGAAAAATATCCCCAATCCAGTAAGTGTGTAGTGGGGAAAGGTTGGGTTGGACAGGGTCCTCTGTGGATATGTGCACTACATGCTACATGTAACAATGATTGTTAAGCTTCATATGTACATGATTTCTTTGGGTCTGTTTTGTTAATCACTTAACTCCAGTGCCTACAATGGTGCCTGGCATGTATTAGTTGCTAAAAAAAAAAATTTCCTGGAAAAAAATTAATTACTTTTCCTTTTGATGCTTTACTAATGATTAATTTATATAATCTAATCCACATATTATGTTACAAATTTTGGGATCCACATAGTCTTTCATGGAATTGGAGAAATTATAAATATTATACTAAACTAAGCAACCAATAACTTTAAGAAACATCACTTCATGAAACAGAAAATATTCTTAAGCCATCACTACTTTAGCCCCAAACAAGAACTCACTGATAGATTATAAATATAAAATGAGAACTGCTAACCGGTCACATGAACAAATTTCAATGATCTCTCTATTTTTTTATAATCTGCTCCCTTAACTAATTACTTGATCTCTTGAGTTGTTTCCCAGAGTGGTGGATTTTCCTTAAGACAAAGGAGCTGAGATTTTAAAGATCATGGGCAGACTTACTGTCACTAAAATTCACCATTTCTCTCCACCTGCTCCCAGTTCTTATAACTCCTTATTAGTTACACCAAGACTTGGCCCAAGGCATGTGGCCCTTCCTTTAAAAGCAAGAGATTGCCCTACATACAGATTTGAGGTAGCTTTTCCCATTCTTCCAATAAGGTATCTGTTGTATTAGAATTTCCTTTCTTCCTTGGCAATCCTTGTATCAACAATTGGATCTTTGTTCAATGAGCAATGGGACCCGAGCCAAAACCCCCTTTTATTTTGGACAACAGAACTGCATAGGTCCATTTGAGTTTGTAGATAATTAGAATTAGTGTAAAAACAACTGTAAGCTCTCATAATTACTGCAAGAGCTGGGCTGAGATTAGAGAGTCCTCTGCATCAAAGGAAAGGTCAAAGGCATGAGCCATTCATTTTCTATCATTTTATAGTTGTCAATGGAAAAGAAGCCATACTCTATAAAGTAATTTAAAGAGGTTTAATCTGAGCTAAATTTGAGGACCAGTGACCCAGAGCCACACCCAAAAGGCCTTGACCAAGTGGACTTGCAGTGGTGGGGTTACAGTTTGGTTTTATACATTTTAGGGAGCCAGGAATTACAGGTGAAATACATGGAAAACATACATTGGTTTGGTCCCAAAAGATAAGACGTCTTGGACGCAGTGCTTACAGGTGATAGGTGGATTTACAGATTCTTCAGCTGACAATTGGATGAAATAGTTAGGCTTTGTGTAAAAGACCAAGAATTGGTGAAAAGGAATGCTTACAATAAAGCATCTGTTAATCAGAGAGAAAGTACCAGACAGACTCAAGTGGTTTGTTATGTATTTTGATGACCTTGCACAGCCTTAAGCCTGTTAATAAGTTCCGAAGGGACATCTCTAAGAAGGGACAGGGCATGATGAGGCATCAGGTCTGATCTCCTTTCTCATGGCTAGCAACTCAGTTTTGGGCATCGTCTTGGCCAAGAGGGGATCCAGTCAGTCACTTGCAGGGGAGCTTTAATATTTTATTTGACTCCACAGAGTTGTTTCCTCTGTTTGTGTCAGAAATATTGCTGGTGTCAGATTCATTTGCCTGCTGACCAAGAGGAACCCAATACACTGACACAGCAAGGTTTACAGCAAAGAAGGAGTGTTAATTCCAGATAAGGCTATAAAGTGGGAGATGGGAGGAATTTCTCGAATCTGCCTCACCAAGAATTTGGGAGATAGGGATTTTTGATAGTTTGGTGAGTGAAGGTTTAGGTGGTTAGGTTTGCTGATTGGCTGAGTTTGGGGTGGAACCATTAGTTTCTTGGTATGGGCAGCCAGGCTGCGTGGGTCAGCCAGTCCACTGGAATGCAGGACCAGATCCTTGAGTGGGGATGAAAAAACCAGTTTGGTAGGTAGAGCCTGGCACTGAAGCATGGCCAGGCTCATGCCCAGCAGGTCCACACTTGCAAAGGAGGAGGCAGCCTATGGAGGCCCCTCCATGCTCAGCAAGTGCAGTGACCCTGGACGTGGGAGCTGCTGGGAGCAAGAGGAGGAGCTCCAGGAGCTGTGGGGGCAGCAGACAATAGCTCCAGCAATGCTGCCCTCACTACAGCCAGTCATGACACTCATGCTGGGGGGAGATGTGCAGTCTCATCCTCCAGTTTCCTTCTTCCCACTTGGGGAGAGACATGCTGTCCCCGTCCCCCACCCCCACTCCCAGCTTCTCTCCTTCTGCCTATGGTGGGGGGAAGACACTGCCTGGACCCCCAGCTTCTCTCACTGACAGGTAGGGTAGGAGAAGCTGGGCCTAGGGGTAGACTTACTGCCCTGTCCTCCAGCTTCTCTCCTTCATGGGGCAGAAGACAAAGGGGTGTGGCTAGGGGGGACGGAGGGCAAGTTATGGATGGGGACTGTTCCCTCATGACCTTACACTGACTTGGCCCCATTCAGGCCATGATCATATAAATAAAATTGTAAATTTTGATTCCTATGGATTCTTTAGGAAGGTTCAAAGAGGTACACATATTATATTATGAAGTTTTGTTCAATAACCTAACCTGTCAATTATCTTAAAGGGGGGAGGTTGTAGCCAATCATGTGGGGGAAGGGGAAAGGTGGGACAAACCAGTTGGCTTAGCCTAAAAAGTGGGGGTATGCCCAGACTTCATGGCCTCCTCTCCACTCACAGAGAGGGCCCGTCTGGCTCTTAGAGATATAGTCTCCTTATGGTTTATGTGCTTTGTTCTGCAATAAATGTATATTGATGTTGATCACTTTGTGTTTGTGATCACTCTGTCATTGGCTAGATACCTGTGCTAATTCTTGACACTGAGAACCAAGAACCAGGGAGCATCCTCCTCTATAGGACCGAGCAAGCTGAGTCAGTCCATTGGTATGAACTGCCAGTCTGGGTGGGTCAGCCAATCCCATGGAATGCAGACCTGAAAGATATCTCAGGAACTCTCTCTCACTAGAGTCTTTATGACCATCAGCTACATGCCGCCAAAGTATCAGAGAGGGGGCAGTGGTTAATAGCTATATTTTTAGCTGGGCCTGTGCCTTATTTTTAGCTAGGTCCTTACCACAACTCTTGCCTTGCACTCCTTCACCAATTTTTAAGGGCAGTTTCAGACTGGAAGAGATGAATTTGAAAATGTACAAAAAACTTTCTCCCTAAATGCCAAGGGAATAAATCATTGCTGGACACACTCCTGAACTCTACTGAAACTAAGAGATTCTTAACAGAAATACTTTCACCTCAATCACCATGGCCTTGCAGAAATATTAAAAACAAAACAAAAAACAAAAACATGAAACTGTTGAAAAGTGGGAGAAGAGAAGATTGTCAAGTAGCCTCCCCTTGGTAATTTCCTCATAGGTATTTACTTTCTCTGGGAAATATGTATCTGTGTATTAAACCTCCATTTTTGCCTGACTTAGGTAATTATGGTCTTATAAAACCTATTTTTTTTTCTTTTGAGTTTAAAAGTTTCAAGAGTGCTCTCTGCCTACTTAGGAGTTCACCTCTCGTTTTTCCTCATTACCCCATTTTTTATACGTGACATATAGTCAACTTGAGAAGTATAAGACAAAGTTGATAATGGCCTTTTAGATAACATTTTCTAATTAAATGTGGAAATAGAATTTAAGGTAAAAGGCATTGGTCCAACATGCTTAGGTATTTGTTCTGCTCTTGGCATTTTGAAACTGAAGCTAGAATAGCTGTAGAGTCTTATCAGTCATATGCTTAGCAACACTGCCTACTGTGCTAATTTAAAGAAAGTGGGCATAATAAATCTCTTTTACTGGTGCATACATTGCTCTTCATTTAAAGGAAAAAACTTCACATTCTTCTATGTTACACTAAACCACTGATTCATTATAAGACATCCTAGGGGCATGAAAAAGGCATTATTAGTGAAATTTGGCTACTTTTTTTTTCACATTAAAATTCTGCTTTCTGATTGCAGAGATGTTGCTAAGTTTTAACAGACAATTTTTGAGTTTAGGAATTTTACGTATTTCATCTAAACCAAAAGAAAGTTACACCACGCAGTCTATGGCCTTGGTTAACTTGTAATTTTGTCTTAAAAATCCTTCAATGACTCATTTAAGTCCTTTCTACTCAGATTGCATCTAATTAGAGAAGTCCTATCTATAGGTCATCCCACCCAAGACAACAAAAAAAGGTTTCAGCCATCTGTAGGTTACCAAAATCATTTTTATGTCCTTTAATAAACCACATTTTTTAAGCAAGCAAACAATTTATGTTGATTCTATGGTCAGTGATGAGTTTCCGTTTGTATCAAAAGTCATAAATGTACATGATGAAAAATTTATCTGGAAGCATGCAATTCTTTCAAACATTAAGAATACAGCTGGTCTCGACCTCATCAACAGCATACAGAGAAAGCTCTCAGTTGCAGATTCTGACTGGGCCACAGTAGTCTTAAAAGAAATGAGGAGGTGCAGTGAGAAGATGGATCCTGGAGCTAGCCTCTTGGCTTCTGATTTTTATTTGTTTTCCTTGCTAATGGCCAAACAAGGCATCATAACCAGGTGAACTGGGAATTAGAATCAAAGGGAGCACCCTTCATTGTCACCTGCTTCCAAGTTCCCATTCCTTCCGTCTCCGACTCAGTCCTGGGGTTTTCCCGACTAAAATGTCTGTCATTCCTGACTTCAACTCTGATCCAACCCTAGTCTTTGTCTATGAATATTGCTTCATTCTGTGACTTGATAATTCAGTTGTTTGATCTTATATTTAAAGTATTTTAATATAATTAAAAGTGTGAGTTAATCAAATTATAGTTTTTACCAACAAATTTTATATCCCTCTGTAAAAAAAAAAAGTCAGTCTCAGGCCCACCAGCAGCCCCTCCAGCTCTTTATGCTAAAGAAAGTAAAAGCTTCAGGCACCTGGGAAGAAGGGTCCCACAGAGTATTCCTTAAGGGTCTACGATAACCTCTCATAAGCAAAGACATGGAAATTTTACCTATGTTAGCACCTAACACCAAAGCCCTTCTGATTCCATACTAATAATGAATGACAAGTTTATCTAACAGGTAACAGAACTGGAGACAAGACAGAATCAGATACTCTTCCACCTACCCAGGGACATCTACATTACTGATGTTTCCTTTACTGCCTTGTTTAAGTAGAATGTAGGCCTCACAAAAATGTAACTGATCCAGGTCCCTTTCACGTAGGGCTGACCACAGACCCCATTTTCTGGGGCCAAACAGACTCATAAACCAGTTTAATCAATGCTCCATCTAAGCCGCCACTCCCAGGGATGGGGAAATGCCCCAAATCGGACTACCTTCCTATTGTAAAGTTAACTTCTGCCCATAGGTCTCTGGCTCCAATGGCTATAACATATTTTAGCCACAAATTCCATCACCACAAAGCCCCCTACCTGCAGGATATGAAAAGCTGCCTATGAACCTGTAGGCAGAGGGCCATAACAGGCTCCCCACGCGGACCACTGCTGTGCTGGAAGGTTTGGCTTCCTTCTTCTCTCTATCAATGAAATCTCTCCGTTTGCATACTCATTGGGATCCAGGAATTCATTCTTTTAATCCCTGAGACCAAAGACTCTTAGATTCCAGTAACACACTTTGCTTCATTATCTCCCTACCCCCACCTTTTATTTTTCTCTCTTTGTGCCTTTAAAATGTTGAAGATACCAACTTCTCCTTCAGAAAAACAGCCAGAAGTTATCAGCAGTTCCTGTCTTTCCCAGGTTTATCCTGGGAAATTTTAAAATTTTGGCTTAAAAAACCTTCATTGATTAAGGTATTTGCCTCAGTCACGTGCTTGGGTTGACATCTCATTTCCTTTCTTAGAAATAAAAATTAACAAAATTGTAACAGTAATCAAAAATTAGATTTTAAACTGCTAATCAAATTTAGTAAATTCATTCTTCTTCCCAGCCGAACACAAAAAGAAATACAGTATTTCTGAAATATAAAGAATATTTTATTGGAGCACCATTCTTTATTTAATTATTTTTATTTAATTTTTTAATTTAATTTGGTTTTTCATTGAATTTTAAAAATTAAATTTTAAATGAGAGAATCCTACCCCAATGAAAACTGTTTGCTAGGGCAGTGCCTATGGCTCAAAGGAGTAGGGCGTTGGCCCCATATACCAGAGGTGGCAGGTTCAAACCCAGCCCCAGCAAAAAAAAAAAAAAAACAACTCTATGCTATAATATGCATAGATATTGACAACCCAAAATGAGTGACTGAGGCAAAGATCTCAACCCGTAGAAGTTCATTAAGCCAAAGCTTGAGGGTTCACTTGGGAAAAGCACAAACCACAGAGGCATCTGCAACTTGTGCTTTTAGAAGATGGATTTGGGAACTCAGTACTGGAGATGACACATGGAAAGACAAAGGGGGTAGGCAGGGGGAGGCAAAGGGTCACAATATTGTGAGACTTTAGTTAACGCTCAGGAAATCTATATTTTTACAGAAGATAAGATGAATGTTTGAAGAGAAAACATTTAGCATAAAAAGAGAATCAGTTGCACAGATGTTCCTGGGTATGTGGGAGAATGATCTTTCCTTGTCTCTGTTCTGCACCTGGGGGAACTAACTTGTAATCGTCATTATTAGTGTGGAACTGGGCAGACTTTAGATTTGACGGCTAGGCTTAGGGTGCAGAGGTAAAGTTACGATTCTCATTCCCATGTTTACGGGAGGCCAGGCAAGAATTTCCTTATGAATGATCTGCGTGGGCAGCCCTTGTAGAAACCTAAGGCCTTTAACTTTTCCAAGGGAATCTGCCTAATGCATAAGGTTAATAAAAGATATTCATTTGGAATGGGGTTTTGCATGACTTAGCTTCTATTCTTCTCCACTGCAAGAGATTTTTATTTTCCTTTACCATTGAGAGGAAAAAAACAACTTTAATCTGGAGCAATACTGATAAGAAAAATTCAGGCAGTAATAAGTACGCCGAAATCCCATTTAGGAGCCCAAACTAAAGTAAATTCAAAATAATCATTCCTGTGTACATCTCTCTCCAGAAGAAGTTAAAAGCTGATTCCATTTGTATTCTTAAGGGTAAAGACTACAGTTTATACTTTTCTAGCCTTCTTACCTTCAACATATACTATACATATAAGATTTCATCAAATGCTTGTTGTGTTGACTTGAATTGACTTTTCACTTGTGAATGATTAATTACGTGTACACAATCTTCCTGCATCTCAGCACTGCCCCATTGGTGGTTGTAAACTATCAGTCTCAATTGTTTTGATTTGTTTATAGAGTACTTTTGATTTGGCTTTTTTGAGTCATAAAGAAATTCAATCATAGAAAATTTGGAAAGAACTTCTTAAAAACTACATGATAAATTTATTAAATTTTAGAACCGAAGTCTCCGTGGCTCTCATCTAGTCCAACTGCTTTATTTTAAAAATAATCAGACAAATTCAGAGGCACTATGACTTACCTAAATCAGATTGAGACTAGAAACTAGATTCCTCACATCTCATTCAGAAAACTTCCTATTATTCCCTTTATCCTTTATTAGATGACAGTTTTTGTTTTGTTTTTTAAAAGTGAATAATCATCAGTTTGAAAACTGTATAGCAGTCTCTATGATGTAGAAAGCCTTTGATTTCCATTCTATTTACTTTTCTGTATCTACCAATAAAACCTATTATATTTATTTCTGCCTCATCATTTACATAATGACCTCAAAAATAAGGTTTATAAGGTTTATAAGTTCCATAAACACAGAATTTGTTTTTATATCAATGGAGGTTAATATAGAATAATTTGATTATGTCATATGTAACATGCATTAAATTGGGAATAGTAATATATCAATAAATGGGAATAATTTGTTCTTCAGAGGGCTCTTTGTTCTTCAGAAAGTACCTTTGGAAGTCATTTCTAAACGGTACTGATGTATTTTTATATATTAAAAAACTATAATGTATGCATGTATTCATATATACAAGATGGACATAATGTCCACACTGTATTTTCTTTAATTAAGTTCAAAATATGCTAAGCAGGCAATTATATTTAGTCTAAAAGAGAATATGAGAGATGCTATTCAAACTACATAACGGATTTCTTCTTTTAGGTATGAACGAGAAAATTTTTGACTCAATAGAGAAATAATGAATAATAAAAGACATTCACAATGCAAAGTGAATGTTTATTCACGATTTACACTATAACAAATTGACAACTCATTTATTAATATTTGTTGATAATGAGATATTAGTTTCTTTATGCATGTAAACTCTTCCTGTTCAAAAGTCTTCATTAATGCACACTTAAACTAAAAATTATTTTTCTTTGGAGAAAGCAAAGTGGCAGAATAAAGACAAAACCCATCTCACAGAAAAAAATGTAGCGTTTCCCACTTATTGATGTGTTTTATACCCTGTGAGCTAAGGTAAAGACACCAATGGTCAAGTTAGACTGCAGGAATTATACTGAACATTTTTCTTTTTCCAGGTAAACTTCTCTGAGAGTAGATGAGATTTATGATGGTACAATTTTTGCTTGTCCTATATCAATTTGTGTAAACCGAAACAATGTTTTTGGAAGATTTGAAACTATACACTGCAATATGGCACATTTCCTTTATTTCCCCAAACCATATCCCTAATCTAACTTATGCTCTGTTCTCTTATTCCTCAGAAGAAAACAACTGTAACAAGTGATCGATTTCCTTTTGATGCCAGAAGGAAAAAGGAATCTTACATCAATTGTTTACCTAAAGATTATTTTATTGAGAAGCTTTCCCGACTGACCACTTAACAACCAATGAGAATACAAGAAAATACAAGAAAAACATTAAGCTTCTAGATGTGAATGTTTCCTAATCCATATTTTTCTTTCTTGATTTCATAAGAATGAATCTGAATGACTCAGATACTATAACTGTATAGTAGCGTCTATTTATTCATGGGCTGTCCTGTATTTATTATAAAATTTAATAAGAAATTCATATAAAGACAATCGTGTTTTATTACCACCACTATTGTACTCACTGTTGGCACATCCAAATAAGTGGTATGCCACTTTATAGCACAGTGCCCAGCATGTTTTTGTTGAATTATCTGTTGAATTTAATGATTTACCTGATTTAATAAACATTCCCTTTGATGTAGTGATTATACCATAATTCAAATCTATTCATGGTAACTATTCTTTTCCATTTTATCATACTATCTATAAAAAACACCATTATCCATGTCTGAAATATAGAAATATAAAATCTGGCTAGAAAGATTTTAAGAAGTTAAAGAAATGTCACACACAAAAGCAAGTTTTTCAGCAAGAAGAGACATAAAAGACAGAGGGTATTGAGTTTTTATTTTAGAAAAAATAGAACTTTTTTTTTTTTTTTAACATTCAAGCAGACCTTGAAGAAAGATCAGAACATTTTATGTAGGGTGGACATTTCACAATAAATCTCTGATGTTCGTGGAGGTGGGCCATGCTGGGAACACAATTGAATAAAAGTGGGTGAGGCCCAGGACACTTAGCTCTTTCCTACTTACTCTTTTATCGGATCTTAGTTAAACCTCAACAGCAATAATAATGTGTTTGAAAAACACATTATTTTAAAACTTATGTCTTAGATATTTTCAAAGGTGTATTTTAGAGATAGTCGAGCAATACGGGGCCTAGCCCCATGGTATCACTTAGATTTAAAAGCTAAATTCAAATTTATTTTATAATAGAAAGGAGGCTTTCTTAAGTACATAGACTTTCAATTCAAAAGTTCAAATAAGGCTCCAAATTTAAAGGACAGATACAGATTCACAAGAATTCCTTCAATAAAAACATTTCCCCATTTTGATTTCTAAAAGCATGCTCACTTGTCCTCTGTTCTTTAAGATTTTTCCTCTTAGAATTATTGTACATCTTTATCTCTTCAAAAGTCACTTCTTTGTTAATGACTTTTAACTGCAACTCTAGAAATCTAAATGCCAGGTGTTGTGTTCAGTCTTCTTTATTTGGTCCCTCGTTATTGCCCCCAATGCAATACATCTAATATTCTCAGCTACTTCCTCTTCTAAGTTCTCCATCTGTAGAAGTCACATAGACACTCATTTGATGCCAAAATGTTCAACTTTAGGGTCATCCATCTTGGTAATGAGTCAATAAACCATTCCTGGTGACTCCTTTCTCAAAAAGTCTATCATTCAAGACCTTGTACGTGGATAGTTCTTCCAAGTACCTATCTCAGGTTTATTTTCCTAGAAGAAGAATATGAGATGAGAATTTGAGCATATCTGATTTTTTGTGGCAGTGTTGTCAGAAGGAAGGGAAATAGGGAAGCAGATATGGCAGGGGAGGAGTCAAGCAGGGGTGAGTTTTCCTCTTGGTCAAGCTTAGCCAAATCCCATGAGTCCATGGAGTATAGACTGTGGCACAGAGTCGTCCCCATCCTGAGGCCAGGGGCCCACCTTCTATATTTCCACAGCAGTCATTTGTTCTGAGGAAAGATATGTAACTTCCCAGGCAAAAAAAAGCTCCCATTCTGCCAGGAGCAATCCTCTACAGAAGGCGGCATCTGTGAGGCATTAGTAGCCACATTTACAAGAGCTGAAACATGAGTGTTCTGGTCCTCTACGGTGGATCTGGATGAGACACCAACAGCATTCATCATTATCCTTAAGTAAAATTTGGAGCTTTAACATAAAATATTATTAGATTTCACTCAAAAAACTTGCATCTATTGGGGTTGAAGAAATTCTGAGAAAATTAGTAATGTTTTTAGAGGGGATTTCTTCTAGTGTTCTTCCATAGCATATTTGCAAAATTCATTTCAAGAACTACGTATAAAATCTATTTTCCCTGTGCTATATAACATGTACAGAAGTGTAAACCATAACCACAAGTAATTTTGTATGATATTTTAGATTTTGTAGGGTGAATTACTCTCTGAATTCTAATTTTTAGGAGATAAAAATTATTTATATGTGCAGACATGTGCAAGCATATTCACGTATTCAAAGAAGCACATATGTAAATAGTTTGAACACGAACTTTTTGGAGTTTTCTGCATGGCCATCCCCAGATTGGATGAAACAAGATAGAAGGGCCTGCAAGTTAGTTCCCATGAGATAAGCTTTGAGCACTGCAAGGCGGAAACAACTTGGGAAGATAAATTCTTCCATTTCCATTTCAGTGAGGTACTTCAACAGGCAGCACCTTCTTGCCATCGAGGTAAAGAACTGTGGGACCAATGAGCATGGCTGCCAAGTGACTTGCTGGGTCTCCTGGGGCTCCTCGGGAAACCATGCCGAACATAGTAATGAATCATATTACATCGCCTCCCGTGCTTTTTTGTTTGTTTTGTTTTGTTTTGTTTTGTTTTGTTTTGGTACCACTTTCCTTTTATCCTTATCCTCATAGCTCTGGGTACATTCTTCCCAAATAAAGTATAAAAATTTTATACTTGCATCAAGTTCTGTATTATAATGGGAATCAATGCACTGATTTGTTCATTGAAGAATTCTTAAACTACAAAAATAATCTACTGAAATAAACAGTGTGCTCAGTGTCAATGCTGACTTACATGCTGATGCAAGTTCCCTATCTCCTCGTGGACTAATGGGATTTATCAGCCAGCTAGATGTCTACGGGTGACTCTTTGAAAAGTCGTGTTTTGGAGGATGAAGGCTGAGACACAGCATACTGAGATGTCTCTATAGTCTAATTCTTTTCTCTCTTTCTCCTATAGTGATAAATAACAAGATTTGTATTTTTGTGTATAGATTTCAAACATATGTGTTACATTTATACTTCCAAAGTAACACATAATGTCACGTGGTGAATAATGAAAAATTTACAGAAATTGTTGTGTTGTAAATTTTTTTACAAATTGCCTTTTTCATTCAACGTCATACTTTAGTTGTTCAAAGTGATGCACATTCATCAGATTTACTTATTTTAAAATCTAGATAGCATCTCATTGAATTAATATACTACTTTTTATCCATGCCCTCCCTGATTAACATTGGATTATTTCTACTTTTTTCTCTATTACAAGTAATTATGCCATAAGCATACATCAATATATCTTCTTTTCAACAATTACTGAAGATGTATCTTAAAGTGGAATTCTTGTGATAGCTGCACTTTCAGCATAATCAAATATTGTCAAATTGTTTTCCAAGTCAACATATATTTTAAGCTTGACCCAGTCAAAAGTTACTTCATTAATTCACTATATTTAAGTTTTTATTTTTGTGATGTATAGTATAATTTTTAAATAATTAACATAGTTATTTCAGTAAGTTCATACATGTAACATAAACACTTTATAACAACTGCCATTTTATTTTTTTATTTTATTATATTTTTTGAGACAGATCCTCAAGCTATCACCCTAGGTAGAGTGCCATAGCATCACAGCTCACAGCAACCTCCAACTCCTGGGCTTAAGCAATTCTTTTGCCTCAGCCTCCCAACTGAATCAACTGCATTGATTCCCATTATAATACAGAACTTGAAACAAGTATAAAATGTTTACACTTTATTTGGGAAGAATGTACCCAGAGCTATGAGGATAAGGATAAAAGGAAAGTTGTACTAAAATAGCCTGCCGCAATGCCCAGCTATTTTTTGGTTGTAGTTGTCATTGTTGTTTGGCAGTCCCAGGCGGGACTCGTACCCACCAGCTCGGGGCATGTGGCTGGCACCTTAGTGGCTTGAGCTATTATAGGCCTCGAGCCTGCCAATTTAGTTTTAAAGATCTCCTGTGATGAGGACCTAACCAGTGCTAACAGAATTAAATACTTATTAATTTGAAAGCCCTTTCATTTACATAATATTATTTTCATAAATTTCATGTGATTATGACAATTTTCTCAGTGGTCAAAAATGTCCCATGTGCCACTTTTCTTTGCCAAAAATTGAGGATACTCTAAAAATTATGATGTTTATGGATTTTTAAAACTATCTTAAAAGCAATAATTTTTTTAGAAATGTGGAAAATACAGAAAATTAAGCCAATTATTATACTTCAATAAGCAGATTAAATTTTTTCACCAATTGAAAGTTAGGTCTACTGAGTGGATTTCTCTTTTAGAATATGAGGGTTTTTTTTTTTATTTCAAAAGCTTTTGTGATAACAATCCACACAAAATAATTACAAAGCTCAAGCTGAGTGTAGACTTTTTGTACAATTTTATAACTATTGTCTTTTACTATTAACAATACTTACCATTATTAAGTTCTCACATGTTAGACACTGTACTAAATACTCTATATGTTGTACTAAATTATCTGTTTCCCTGATTATAACATTATCTCCTTTCTCATATGCTTTTTTTTTTATAACACAAAGTATTGTAATCTCCCTCCTAATTGTTGGTCTGACACTCCAGGGCTTGAATGTGGAAAGATTTGTAATTTCTTTGACAAATAGACTTGGGTAGAAATAATACTGTGTGACTTCCCAAGGCTGGCTTATATTAGTTTTTGCATTGCTTGGAAGTCATGTGTTCAAAGAATACCAGGCTGTAAAGAAATAAAGCCTAGGGCCAGGGTACACCTACCTGCTCTGACAGTAATACTAGACTTCCAGTCATCCCAGCCCCAGGGCCAGACATGTAAAGTGGACAAGACTTTGATTCTACCCTTGATTATACTCTCATTCTCAGACTTTGAGTCCTCCCAGACTTGATATTATGGAGCAAAGATAATCCTTTCCTGCTGTCCTCTGGTCAAATTTCTGATCTGTGAGCATGATAAAAATCCTCAGTTTGGGGGGATTTTAAAAATTGTTTTGGGGTGGCACCTGTGGCTCAGTTGATAGGGCGCTGGCCCCATATACCAAAGATGGTGGGTTCGAACCTGTCCCCGGCCAAACTGCAACAAAAAATAGCTGGGTGTTCTGGTGGGCACCTGTGGTCCCAGCTACTTGGGATGCTGAGGCAAGGTAATCACCTAAGCCCAGGAGTTAGAGATTGCTGTGAGCTATGATGTCACAGTACTTGACTGAGGGTGATAAAATCAGAGTCTGTCTCTTAAAAAAAAAATAATAATAATTGTTTGGGATTCATTGAGGGTACAAAGAATTAGGTTATACTGATTGCGTTTATTAGATAAAGTTCCACTTATAATTGTGTCCCATTGTGCCATACACCATGACTCTCCATCCCTCTTCCTCCTGCTCTCTCCCCGCTCCCTCATTCCCTTCCCCCACCTTATATTAGATCATCTGCTGTCTCCATATTAGAATTGAATATATTGGATTCTTTTTTTTAAAATTGTTTTTATTAAATCATAGCTGTGTACATTAATGCAGTGGTGGGGTACAGTGTGTTGGTTTTATGTGCAATTTGAAATACTTTCATCAAACTGGTTAACATAGCCTTCATGGCATCCTCTTAGTTATTGTGTTAAGACATTTATGTTCTACATTTAGAAAGATTCACATGTACCCTTGTAAGATGAACCATAGGTGTGGTCCCACCAAACACCCTCCCTCCAACCATCCTCCAGTTGTTGCTTCTCCATTCTTGTGATGCTTTACTAAGAAGAATGTGTTCTAACTCAGTCCAGGTTAACAGGTTAATACAAAAGATGTAAAGTCTCCTTTCTTTTTTTTTTTTTGCACTTTTTGGCCGGGGCTGGGCTTGAACCAACCACCTCTGCCATACGGTGTCAGCACCCTACTCCTCTGAGCCACAGGCATTGCCCAAGTCTCCATCTTTTTTAATGGCTGAATAGTAATCCATGGAATAAATATACCACAGCTTGTTAATCCATTCCTGGGTTGGTGAGCATTTAGGTTATTGTCACATTTTGGCAATTGTAAATTGTGATGATCTACTTACTAGGCATCTACCCAGAAGAAAAAAATCATGTTATCATAAAAGTCCTGTTTTAAGCTGCTAAATTTTAGAGTAACTAGTTATACAGCAATGATAATTGGAATACAACTGAGAACTTTTTAAATCCTAAAACAATTATTTTTTTGCTTAGATGAATTATTGATTCTACTAAATCCATGAATAAAGAATGCTTCTTAGTGGTCTCTATTAATTAGTGGAGTAAAACTATACAGCTTACTGGCCTTTAATGAACACACTCACCGTGAGTGTCTCCATTGCATTCATGGAAGCATTCTTTCTAAAAAGATTGGGGGAGAGGATACTTACGTATTCAAAAATATGCATTAAAATTCCCTATATCCAATTTTATATTCTACTGAGAAACCCATAATTGTCAGTTCCTCTTAGAGAAAATGTATTTTAAAAAAAAACAGCAACATAAAGGACATTTGGGAAAGGTCAAAATTTTCTAAACTAATTATTACCTTTCCTTTCCAGCAATTTGTACTCAACCCATCTGGCTATATCTAGAATTAGATGATTATTGTTCAAATTGACAGTTGGGGAAAAAAAATCATTACCCTAACCATGCCCTTTTGGATAAATTACACATTTTATTACAATTATTTTTTCTATCTATAAGAACAGGTTCAAGTATACTTTTAACCAAAATTACATATTTAATATTTAGTAAGTGACATTTAATAATCATATATTGATATGCAAATGAACACCTCCACCTTTAGGTACACTTTTATCTTTTCAATAGCTTAAGCAAAGTCTGTAATTGATATCCCTGAAAGATTTATACTTGATGTATCATTAAATATAAAGAGCGTTCAATGTAGAAAAAAGACTAGCTTTCACCCACCTAGACTTTAGAATTACTTTACCCTGAGTTTTCCTTATCTTACTATGACCAAACATTTCTATTATAATTATCCTAGTTGAAACCAGCAGCACATTCCTAAATTCACTCAAGTCCAGTTGTCCCTATTTGCAGATGATGTAATCATATGTGTATACACACACACACACACGTGTGTGTATATATACAGACACATAGAAAACCCCAAAGTCTCTACCAAAAAAACTATTAAACCTAATAAATCAATTTAGTAAGATTGCAGGTTACAAAATCAACATACAAATGTCAGTAGCATTTCAATATACCAATGGTGAACAAATTGCAAAAGAATTCATGAAAGCAATTCCATTTACAATAGTAACAATAGAGCCTAAAATACGTAGAAATAAACTTAAGAGGTGAACAATATCTACAATGAAGACTATAAAACGTTGATAAAAGAAATTGAAAAGGACACAAAGTGTAAGGCATCCTGTGTTCATGGACTGAAAAAACTATTATGAAAATGTCTATATGACCCAAAGCAATCTACAGATTCATCGTAATCTCTATCAAATGAAATGACATTTGTTGCAGAAATAGAAAAAAATAATCTTAAAATTTATATAGAAATGCAAAAGATCCTAGATAGCCAAGGCAATCTTTTTTTTTTTTTTTTTTTTTGAGGCAGAGCCTCAAGCTATCCCCCTGGGTAGAGTGCCATGGCATCACAGCTCATAGCAACCTCCAACTCCTGGGCTCAAGCAAGTCTCCTGCCTCCGCCTCCCAAGTAGCTGGGACCAC
>CAUYQV010172629.1:0-14328 GCA_963574575.1 Galagoides demidoff | reverse complement strand
CCACAATGCCCGGCTATTTTTTGGTTGCAGCCATCATTGTTATTTGGTGGGCCTGGGCTGGATTCGAACCCGCCACTTTAGGTGTTTGTGGCTGGTGCCTTAGCCACTTGAGCCACAGGCGCCAAGCCGACTCTCCAGCTTTTAAACCAGACTAGCAGAGCTCGTTTTGTAGGATTGTAGTTTTTCCTGGTTCCTGACCTCCAATATTTTTGTTTCTTAATTTTTTTGAATCTGCTGAAAGCTCTACTCAGCTTTTAGGCCTCAGCCTTCTCTTAGGTAATTAACACATGCTTTTTTAGGGACAGTCAATCCTATACCAGTCAGATTTTTAGGTTGATTGCTCCTGCGTCTTCCCTGCATATTTTGACACTATTTCTTCAGCTCTCCAGTGTCCTTCAAAACAAGCAGGTTTCATATTTTTTCTCCAGTTTTTCTAGTTCTCACTGAAAGGAGGTTGTTTCAGCTTGCCTATTTAACCATTCTTAGAAACAGAGCTATAAAATCCTGTTTTGCCTATTTTAAGAAAGTGATCTTTAAAAGCTTATTTTATACTGACATTGTAATCACTGGGGTTTATGACTTCTTTTAAGCCTCCACAATTAGCATTGATTGAAGTTGTTTTGGTGTAAAGAGTTCCCCAAATAATACATTATGGTTCAAAATGAAGCAGTTGTATAAGAGCCTCAAAAGTCCTCAAATATGAGGCAGCTTCTAGAGACAAAGTTAGGGGAGAACTTTCTTCATATTTGATATTTAGGGATGAGGTAAAACAGTAGTTTCTATTTTATGGCCTTGAGAAAGAAAGTTTCTTAATAAAGTAAAAGCAGTGATAATAGCTACTATTTAATGCTTAATTTGTACCAGGCCCTACGTGCTTGTGCAACCTTCATTAAACTGAGTCAGTCTTTATAAAATAAAAACTGCTTTTGTAGATGAGTGAATCAAGACAAGAAGAGATCAAATCAAGACAGGAAATGTCGAGTGATTTGTTATGGTCATGGAGGCAGCACTGAAGCTGCCTGATTGTGTCTATGGAGCCTCCATTCTGTTTGAACTGATATCTATTCCAACTGGTTGGAAACCTGAGAAAGCACGCCTACAGATTCAAACATACTATTGGAGATCAGTTTCCATCTTCCAGGAAAGCCTCATTTTGTTAATTTCATCAACCTCATAGAAAAAGTCCTTCTCTAATTATTATTTTTTTCCATTTGTTCAGAGTAGAGCACTGTCTATATTCCCATGTACAACTGGTGCGTACATGTAGCTGGCAACTGGGAGAGACAGATCTAAAAAGCTGTGTCATGCTGCTCTCATGGTGGGAAAAACCAAACTGAAATTTCATAAAGAAATAGAAGAGGATCTCTTCTGAGGGGAATATGCTTTTAAATAATGATTTCTGTCAACCATTTTAGCTATAAGCAACATGTTCTTCATGTTCTCTCACAGTCCCATTGTTAAAACTTGAAACGTGTTATTTCACACGGTCTCTTTTATCTCAGGAAATTTATCATCTGTATAATAAATGTTAATTTGTAGGACTTTTCTTAATAGTTATATTATTATCAGATCTTTGAATGTTATATGTGAAAGATACTAATGAAAGGAATTTCTCATTTGAAATACTTTTACTAAAATATATGATCCTAAACATTTGACAATAACATAAGAAATACAAATGGATCTTTCCTTTTTTTTTTTTTTTTTTTGCAGATTTTTTTGGCCGGGGCTGGGTTTAGACCTGCCACCTCTGGTATATGGGGGCGGTACCCTACTCCTTTGAGCCACAGGCACTGCCACAAATGGGTCTCTCATTAAAATAATGTAATCGAACTCTAATAAGATACGTTAATTAAGAATGATGAAAAAGGGAATGAATTAAATGCTTATTAAAAGAAGGTTTATTTGCAATTGAGGATTTTATTTGTTAGTTACAGTGCTACGTTTGTTAATGCAGCAGCTCCACAATATGTGACTAGTACCTTCAGAGTTTGAATACTTGTTTCATTGACATTAAGGTTTTGGGTGAGTGCTTCTTAGAACATGTGATTATTGGTGTATCATTTATTGGTTTAGTAACTCACTTAACTACTTTGGTTCAGTGTGGTGGCTCATGTCTATATTCCCAGCACTTTGGGGAAAACAAAGGCGGGAGGATTCCTTGAAGCCAAGAATTCAAGACTACTCTGGGCAACATAGGGAGACCCCATTTCTACAAAAAATTTTAAAAGATTAGCTGGGTATGGTGGTGCATACCTGTAGTCTCAGCTACTGGCAAGGCTGAGTCAGGCAGGAGGATTATTTGACCCCAGGAGTTAGAGGCTGCAGTGAGTTGTGGTTGTTCCACGGCACTCTTGCATGGATGACAGAGCAAGACCCTGCCTCAGAAAAAAGAAACTTTTTAGCCTGGAGCTCCATAAAGGAGCAATCACTCAAGTCTGGCCTTAATTAAAAGCATATCTCAATTATAGTCTTATTTTTTTTAAAGCATTAAGAGACAAGTATATTTTGAATTTGTGTATTCAGAGGATGCTGATAATAATTTCTAATTTAAGTTTGAAGATGAATATTATTAAAAAATACTTTTGTTTTTAAAGAGGTATTAATTTTGTGAGTTTTGTCTGTTTGAATAATGTCTGAAAATTTTTTATTGTGGCTGGGCACAGTGATTCATGCCTGTAATTCTAACACTCTGAGAGGCCGAGGCAGGTGGATCACCTGTGCTCAGGAATATAGAGACCAGCCTGAGCAAGAGTGAGACCCTGTCTTTAAAAATAGCTGGATGTCGTGGAGGTAGTCCTATAGTCCTAGCTGCTTTGGAGGATGAGGCAAGAAGGATGCTTGAGCTCAAGAGTTTGAAGTTTCTGTGAGCTATGATGATGCCATGGCACTGTACCCAGGGTATGATTTTTTTTTATTGTGAACTTAAAAAGTGCTGAATTAATGCACTTATTTCTAAGAGACCTAAAAGTTGTCTTTTTCGTGAGAAGTGTTTTCTAGTGATATTTATATCAAGATTTAAGTAAATATTATTCATTATTTGTGAACACTTAGTAAGGGAAAAATACTTCACTAAATGATATTAACCTAAATCATTTTACATGATTTTAATTATTATGACAATGCACAAATACATACAAATTGCTTTTAAATAATTTACTGATTTTTAGCTTCATTTTATTCAATTAAGCTTTTTTAAAAAGATAATTTAGACTCACATTGTAAGAAATAATTAAGAGAGATATGAGAACCCTTACTCAGTTTCTCCTAATGATAACAGCTTGCAAAACTATAGTACAGCATTACAACCAGGATATTGACATTGGTGCAGTGGAGATTTAGAACATTTCCATCACAAGGATCCTTCGTGGTGCCATTTTACACCTAAATGCACTATCTTTTGGGTGCTTAACTCTGCTCCTCCTTCCAGTCCTTAACTCATGGCAACCATTAATCTTCTTTCATTTCTTCCATTTTGTCATTTCAAGAATGTTATATAAATGGAATTATATGATATGTAGCCTTCATTGTAGATTATCCATTTTGTCATTATGTAATGTCCCTCTCTGTAGTCATTTTCTTTGCTTTGAAGTGTACTTTATCTGATATCAATATAGGTATTCCTGCTTATCTTGGATTAATATTAGCATATTATATGTATTTTTCTACCATTGTACTTTCAACTTGTCTTTATATTTCAAGTGAGTTTCTTGTAGACAACATATAATTGGGTCATGTATTTCGATCTACCAGTGTTTGTCTTTTAATTGGTATTTTTATTTAAATTTAATATAATTATTGATTTTCAAGGCTTAAGCCTACCATTTCATTTTTTGTTTAATTTGTTCTCAGTCTTCGTCATTTCCCTGCATTTCTCATCTTCCTGTGGGCTATTTGAACATTTTTTGGAATTCCATTTTTATCTGTGGTTAATTTAAATGTATTTTTTTGCATGGGATTAGCTCTGGACTAGTCCTCCTCTGATAGCTCTCTGTCTGGGAGGGATAGAAGTGTGTCATTACTGTTCCACATGTATCTTTCACTGACACCCACTGTGGTATGGGGAATGGCTGTGGTTCCTACTAGGTTTAATTCATGTTGGGGCAGAATAAGGTCAGTGGGTCACTAAATGGGTAGGCTTCAAAGTCCAAGCTTCCCACTTGATTTCTGCTGACACGATGAGAACACTTTGTTAACTCTTGGGAAGATGATCTTCCTCCCTCAGCCTCCCAGGTTGTTGGGAGTACAGGTGTGCACCACCACACCTGGCTAAGTCTTTTTTTTTTGGGGGGGACAGTTTTGGTGTGTCACCCTCAGTAGAGTGCCATGGCATCACAGCTCACAGCAACCTTAACTTGGACTTAAGTGATTCTCTTGCCTCAGCCTCCCTAGTAGCTGGGACTACAGGTGCCTCCCACAATGCCTGGCTATTTTTTTGTTGCAGTTGTCGTTGTTGTTTAGCAGGCCTGGGCTGGGTTTGAATCCACCAGCCCCGGTGCATGTGGCCAGTGCCCTAATCGTTGAGGTTAGGTGACTGAGCCTGGCTGAGTCTTTTTAAAAATGATGATACATGAATGGATTAATAAATTGTGTTGTACGTATACTATGGAATACTACTCAGCCTGAAAGAAAGATGGCAACCTAGTATTTTTCGTAACAAGTTGGATAGAATTGGAGACCCTTCTCCTAAGTGAAGTATTGCGAGAATGGAAAAATGAACACTACATGAACTCATTACTAAATGAGAACTAGTTGATCGATACCTATGTGCTCATAAGGAGACAAAACTTAACAAACTTTGGATGACGGGAAGGGGAAGAAGGGAAGTGTAAATTTCTACACAATGGGTTCATTATACATTTCTGGGGGATGGGCACACCTATAATTTTGACTTAAAATATACAGAACCAAACTATGTAACAAAAATATATGTACCACCATAATATAATGAAATAAACTTCAATGATAATGCTAAAAATAAAAAAATAAAAATAATTTTTGTGCAGATGAGGTCTTACTATTGCCTAGGCTGGTCTTGAACTCCTGGGCTCAAGCTAGCCTCCTGCCTTCCCTTCTCAAAGTGCTAGGATTACAGGTGTAAGCCACTGTACTGTGTGTAATAATTTTTAATCTTTTTTTTTTCTAGTCAATTCTCTCCAACTTTGAATTTCAATAAAATTTCATCTCATAAAATACTAATATATCTTACATTGTCCTTTTAAAATTCACTCAACAGTAATGTAACAATTACACAGGTGTGAGCCAATTATTTTTAAATTGATTCAACAGTAATATAACAGTAAAATGTTATTGCAGATGATTTTTAAAATTTTTTTTCTTTGTATAATTATTTGGTCTGTTTAAGTTCTGAACTAATCTTGGGGTTGGGTTTCTTTTATTGTAGGGTGATGGTCTAGAAGACAATGAAAAGAATTTCTATGAATCGGATGATGAGGAGAAGGAAAAGGCTGACAAAAGGAAGGCGTATGCTATGGATCCAGACCACAGACTCTTGATTCGAAACACAAAGCCTTTGCTTCAGAGCAGGAACGCAGCGGTATGTGAAAATTCTATGAGAAATAATAATTCACAGAGTTTTAAAAATAGTCATGAAAAGTTTGTACATTGAGCAAATGACTCCATGCGTGCTAACAGATCATGCGTTTGTTACCAAACACGTGTAGTGGGCAGTTGGAAATACAGCGTGGAATATAAGCTATAGACTCAGAGACCTAATTTCTGGAAAGTAATGCCAACGTTTATTTCAGCCTTCAGTGTTTCCAGCTATGCAAAATTAGATTCGATGAGAATACCCAGTGGGGTAGTTGTTGGCCTACAGGACTTCATTTGCTTTTATTGTGGTTTTGTTAATCAGCTTTTCCTAAGTTATAAGCCCAAGTTGCTTCTCAGTTAATTGGATTATGTTAGCCTTTATGCAAAGACTGTGTACAAGCATATTTCTCAGTTACTCCATTTGGTTAAGAGTCCATAATGTTTGTGTGTTTATCTGACAGAAGTTCTAAGAGACTAAAGTATAAATAAAACTAATACTTCAGACATAGTTAAATTGATAGTGTTAGTAACTAAAAGCTATCTTCTTTGAGTCCTAAGGGTTTTTTTGGTCCAACATCTTTTAAAATAACCTCTTACATTTTAGAATGATACATTTACATAATAGAATATTAGAAAATATAGACTAGCAATACTAAAAAATTATCACTCAGAAATCAGTTATGTTAAAGTGTTTTCTTCTAGATCTTTTTTGTCTGCATAAATATATTCATGTGTGTACCACATATGTACACGTGTATGTTTTTAACCAAGAAAAAAAATCTTACTGTGTGTAGTAATTTTTAACCTGGTTTGTCTTTTTCTAGTCAATTCTCTCTACCTTTCTATTTCAATAAAATTTCATCTCACAAAATACCAATCTATCTTACACTGTCCTTTTTCAGTAGTTTATCCAAACCATTGTCTCATGGATTGTGTCTAATTGTTACAGAGCCTCTCAGATCTTGCAGACTGTCCCTCTGGATTTCTTTTATAGTGACATTTAATTTATTCTTTTATAACCTGTATTTCCTGTTAACTGGAAGTTAGTTACATCTAAAAGCTTGATGGATTTAAGTTAAACATTTTCTTAGAATGTTTTTAATTAAGAAAATTTTCTTAATGAATTGTTTTCTTACACTCGTGAAAACTTTGAATATAAGGAACTTTACTGGAATTACTGTCAGTTTTCTGATTCTTGAGAATTCAGGGTCTACAACTTTGTGTATCTTAATAATCAGCGGTTTTTATCTTACCCTAATAATTGTTTCCAAATCATTATTCAAATAGTAACCATGCCCAGTCATAACAAAAATATTCTTTCACCAGTGTTTGTGTGGCCTACCTTAGCCGGATGCTACTTAGGTAGCTGTAATTTGCCTTTTAAAATAGAGCTTTCTGAATGTATCACAGTTAATTTAACTTTGTCTTAGAAGTTGATTTTAAAGTTCAAATACTTACTGATCAAAATGTTCTCAAATGATGAAACAAATTGAGGTAGTTTACTTTTTTGTGTGAGTATATTTGGTACCCTGTTTCTGATTCTGTAAAATATAAGTAACAGCAGACTTGTGAAGAATTATGAATAACTTTTTTTTTTTTTTTTTGAGACAGAGCCTCAAGCTATCCCCCTGGGTAGAGTGCTGTGACATCACAGCTCACAGCAACCTCCAACTCCTGGGCTCAAGTGAGTCTCCTGCCCCAGCCTCCCAAGTATCTGGGACCACAGGCGCCTGCCACAATGCCTGGCTATTTTGTGGTTGCAGCCATCGTTGTTGTTTTGGTAGGCCCAGGCTGGATTCGAACCTGCCACCTTAGGTGTATGTGACTGGCACCTTAGCCACTTGAGCCACAGGCGCCAAGCCAATAACTTTTTACTTAACTTTATACTGAGATTTATGGGGAAGCTTTGAGAATTTGTTTCAGAAAACAGATTGTGAACATACGTGATGTAACTGTAGAATGCCTCTGAGGCTGTATATTTTTCATCTTTTTGGAATTTGGAGTTTGGGGAGCTTTCCTCTTAGCTTTTACAAATTAGCCTGTTCATTTCAAATTTTGAGTTTAGAAGAAACTTTCAATGATTGGATTTGTAAATATTGAGGATAAAGAAGATCATTTAGTCCTTTTGGATGTAGGAACACCTAATATATTAGAGCGAATCACCTACCAGGTGGAAGCTAGAATTTGAAAAACATTGACATACATTGAAAGTATGGTTATATTCTTACCAATAAGATTAGACTTATTATTTGTGATGAATAGCATTTAATTTATTATGTGTAAAATACATTAAAATTAATCTTCAATTTTCTTTTCTGTCATATACTAATATTTACTAGCCCTCTCTGTGCTGTAATATTTTTACAAAGAACTGTCACCTTGTATTAGGAATTGGAATTTTTTTACTTTTATAGGGGAATTTATTCTACATACAATTAAAGTATGTTTTATATATTATATGGGAAGAAGAGAGATATTCTTGCACTCCTAAAATTCTTAAACAATGTCTAAAAGCATAAATTAGTCTTGTAGAAAAGTACAACAAATGCCAAACAACAGTAAATTTAGGACCCTGTAATTTGTAATTTTTACCATATAGTTTTTTTAGTTTCAGAAGAAATTCTTTCTACCTCAGGCACTTTCATGCTACACTACATACATAGAATTTCTCAAACAGAAATAAAGTAATATTAGTATGTCTTTTGAGCCAAAGACAAGATTATATAACTTCTGCAGCTGTGTCTCTGCAGTCCTCACTCTGAATTTAAGTGTAAAGCCGCTGAGGGAAAACACAGTACTCTTACATTTTGAGACAAAGAAATTCTAATCATCCTTATAATGGCTTTGAACTAAAGATTATTTTTAAGGTCTGCATTTTGAGAAATAAGGTTATTTCAAGTGCTGCTGCTTTAGATAGAATGTTTTAATGGAGTTCCTTTAATTGTAACTTAAGTGTGCTGATTTTTCTTCCTATCGGCCTGCTTGCTCCTGCTGTCCTGGAGTGTCTAGCTTCATTTTGAAAGGCAAACTCACAATCTTCAAAGCTTCCCAGTCTCAGAGCAGCAGCAGAGCCAGGAGTCTGGAACGTGGAGCATTTTGTTGAGCTGTGTCACATCTTGAGTAGTTCATTTGACATCTGTTTCCTTTTCTGAGGACGTATTCGTTTCTACAAACTGTGTGGATTAAAATGACAGAAATTTATCCTCACATTTCAGGAAATAATAAGTGTACAATCAAGTTGAAAAGAGGGTTGGTTCCTCCGGAGGTCCTGAGGGAGAAGGCTTCTCTTTCCCAGCTCTGGGGGTTGCCAGTAATCCAAGGCATTTTTGCCTGGTAGGTAGATGGCTCGCTCTCATCTCCACCTCTGTCTTCACAGGGCCTTCTTCTCTGTGTCTCTTTGTGTCCTTTCTGTTTCTTATGAGGACACTCTTAGTGAAGGCAGGGCCTGTTCTAATCCAGTATGGTGTGATTTCAGTCCTTACCTTAATCATTTCTGCAGAGACTCAATGTCTAGATAAGACCATATTCTAAGGATAGACCAAAACTGGGGAGGATGCCAGACAAGGAGAGGGGACAATTCTTCCAGTTCACTACAAAGAATAACATACTATATACTTTCTTTCTTTCTTTCTTTCTTTTTTAATTTCAGGTTAATGTGAGGGTACAGACAGCCAGGTCACAATATTTGAATTTGTTAGGTAGAGTCCCTCTTGTGGTTGTGTCCTGCCCCCAGAAGGTGTGCCATACATCCTTCATTGTGCCCATTAAGTGGGAGCACCTCAAACCCCTCCATCCTCCCCTTAATACCCCTCCCCAACTTGAATTGAAATGAATTTTTCTCCTACGTGGGCATGAATTAGATCTTCTACTGGATTTGTATTAGTATTGAATACATTGGATATTTGCTTTTTCATTCTTGTGATACTTTACTGAGAAGACTGTGTCTCAGCTCTATGTAGGTTAACAAAATAGATGTAAGGTCACTGTCTTTTAATGGCTAAATAGTATTCCAGGATATACATATACCACAGATTGTTAATCCATTCCTGGGTCAATGGGCATTTAGGTTGTTTCCACATCTTGGTGATTGTAAATTGAGCTGTGATAAACAGTCTAGTGCAAATATCCTTATGATAAAATGATTTTTTTCTTCTGTATAGATGCCTACTAGTGGGATGGCGGTGTCAGATGGGAGATCTAATTTGAGTTCTTTGAGGATTCTCCATACTTCTTTCCAAAGAGGCTATTATTAGTTTGCAGTTCTACCAACAGTATAAAAGAGTTCTCCTCTCTTTACATCCATGCCACCATCTACAGCTTTGGGACTTTGTGATGTGGGCCATTCTCACTGGGGTTAGGTGATACCTCAGGGTAGTTTTGATTTGCATTTCTCTGATGATTAAGAACAATGAGCATTTTTTTCATATGCTTGTTAGCCATTTGTCTGTCTTCCTCAGAGAATGTTCTCTTCATGTCTACTGGCCCAGTGATAGATGGGATTGTTTGTTCCTTTTTTGTTTATTAATTTGAGTTCTCTATAGATCCTAGTTATCAAACCTTTGTCAGATTTATAACATGCAATTTTTTTCCCATTCTGAAAGCTGTCTATTTGCTTTGATTATTATGTCCTTAGCTGTGCAGTTTAATTTAGTCCCATTTATTTATTTTTGTTGTTGCCATTGCCACAGAAGCTTTCTTCATAAAATCTTTCCCCAGGCTGATATCCTTAAGAGTTTCCCCACACTTTCTTTAAGGATTGTTATCATTTCATGCCTTAGATTTAAATCTTTATCCATCTTGAATCAATTTTTGTAAGTGGTGAGAGGTGCAGGTCCAGTTTCAGTCTTTTACATGTGGTCATCCAGTTCTCCTAAGCACCATTTATTGAATAGAGAGATTCTTTCCCCCAGTGTGTGCTTTTGTTTGATTTATCAAAGATCAGATGGCTATAAGAGACTGGTTTCATCTCTTGGTTTTCTATTCAGTTCCAAATGTCTCTGTCTCCACTTTTGTGCCAATATCATGCTGTTTTGATCGTCATGGACTTGTATTACAGCCTAGTCTGGTAGCCTTTCTGGCTTTGTTTTTATCACTAAAAATTGCCTTGACTATATGTAGTTTTTTTCTGGTTCCATACGAAATGAAAAACTATTTTTTTCCAGTTCTTCAAAGTATGATGATAGACATTTTAACAATGCAGAAATTATTCCAAAACACTGAAAAGGAAGGAATTGTCCCCAACATGTTCTATGAAGCAAACATCACCCTGATACCAAAACTTGCAAAAAACTCAACTAAAAAGGAGAACTATGTATTTTGTTTTACTTCCCAGGACTTTTGTAGGAGTTAAAGGAAAGACCATGTAATGTATTTTGAAACTGTGGAGTGCCCTAGTGTTCATAGTTTCTGTTATTTCCATGCTTTATCTTTCAGGTGGTTATGGCAGTTGCTCAGCTCTACTGGCACATAGCTCCAAAATCCGAAACTGGCATCATTTCCAAATCACTAGTGCGTTTACTTCGCAGCAATAGGTAAGTCATGATTTCATATATCTTTTTCTTTTGTATTCCAGGCACTTAGTAAGTATCTCTGATTATATTTTATCAGTAAGATTTCATACTTAAGGGGATCAATATAAAAGCCTTTATAAAATTTACCTCAAACTTAATGATAAATGCTGATTTAAAAAAAAAGATCTCTTAGTCCAAAGAGATTGAAATGATTTTATGGCATAGAGTATACGCTGGCACCAGTAGCTTAGCATTAGTGTTTGGTATTTCTAGCTTTGACAATAATGATGTTATGTCTGCATGTTTTAAGTAAATCTGGAATCGCTGAAAAACCATACAGAAAGACTATCAGACTGACTTAATTATGGTAGTTTGCTCTGTTTAAAAAAGAGAGCTGTGTTTTTAATAGCTACTCATTTCCAAGGATTGGATATTCTTTTAGGTTTTTATAGATATTTACATGAAAAGAAAGAAGGAAACCAAAGAAGGGAAGGAAGGGAGGGAAAGAAGAAAGGGTCTGTGGTTCAGGTCAGCAATTCAGAACACTTAGGTCAAAAATTCATAACACTTACATTGAGTTCCCGTAACATGTAACACAAGAAACAGGATTTCAAGGTCAGATTTTTTTTGTGTATTTTGATTTGCTTTCTGTATTTGAGGACACCTTTGTTTCGGTTATGTAGCTGTTTAGCATGCCTTGGGTGTTTTGTCATAATGAATTTTGTTTTTTATTGAGTGCTCACTTCCACTATCTGGGTTGGCGGGGAAAAAAAGGTATATATTTATTTTTACCCTTAATTAGAACTTAGCACACAACTTTAGCCCTTGACTAGCTTTTGCCATTCCTTAGTAACAGGCGAGATGCCCTTTCCTTCAGGTCCCCATTCTCCCATCTTCACACCTAGCCATTCTTTTCTTTTTGTCAGGTCAGTGAGTTTTCTTTTCTGTGGCCATTTTAAAGGATATCAGATCTGGAGTGGGTCTTTCACATGAACTCTTATTCCAGATTCAGTTCATTTGTTAGATATTTGAACATAAATATGTAAATAAGAATATCATGTAAGTACCTTTCAAATCTGGCCTTCAGTTTGGGCGGGATTGAGCCACAGAGTTTACATTAGCAGTGTGGTCGTGTTTACTCGACCCATCCTTGTATGTGTTCACAGGTGCTGTAATACTAGCTTTATATTTCAAGTACATTATTATGCAGTTGGTTTTAATTCTTGCTTATGACGAATCACTTCTGATTTATTAGTGTTTTATAGGAAGAGTGCATTAAGGCTCGGCACCTGTGGCTCAAGTGGCTAAGGCGCCAGCCACATACACCTGAGCTGGTGGGTTTGAATCCAGCCCGGGCTCGCCAAACAACAATGACAGCTGCAACCAAAAATTAACTGGGCGTTGTGGTGGGCACCTGTAGTCCCAGCTACTTGGGAGGCAGAGGCAGGAGACTCGCTTAAGCTCAGGAGTTGGAGGTTGCTGTGAGCTGTGATGCCACTGCACTCTAACCAGGGCGACAGCTTGAGGCTCTGTCTCAAAAAAAAGAAAAGAAAAGAAAAATGCATTAAAAAGAAGGCACAAATATATAATCTTTACTAAAAACTTTTTAATATTATGTTTAAGAGTTTTATTCATTATGTAACTTATTGCTGATTCTTTTTCATTATTGAATCGTTTACTCAAAGATATTTCATTGGAAAATACACGCAGTGAAAGTTCTTTTTTAATTTCTAGGGAGGTGCAGTATATTGTCCTACAAAACATAGCAACTATGTCAATTCAAAGAAAGGTATGTACATTAAGAACACACAAGAGGCAAATGAACACGTTAGCACCATAAATGTATTTTTAAAAAATATATATGTATTTTTGTAATCTAGGGCATGTTTGAACCTTATCTGAAGAGTTTCTATGTTAGGTCAACTGATCCAACTATGATCAAGACACTAAAGGTATGTACGCTTTTTTATTTTCCAGATACTTAATCTGTGTTTACTTTGAAGAGAGAGTGCTGTAACTTTCTAGTTTCTACATCTTGCTTTTCTAAAAAACAGATACATTTAAGGATTTTTCTTTATACTTCCTAACCTACATTCTTAGGTACTAGTTACTGTGCTACATTCTGATAACATGAAATCAAGATATGCTACCTATGCTTTGGATAACTCACGCGGAAGGAGATAGGCACGCAAATAGATAATTTTAGCATTGTGTATTTTAAGTGTTACAGAGAGCTTAAGTGCTGTGAAAAGAGAAAGGTGAGGCTACATCTCTGAGAGATTTGGGGAAGATGATATTTGGAAGGATCGGAAAAGAATGACATTGTTACTTTTTTTGTTGTTGGTTGGTTGAGAGGTTGAAGGGTTGGGAGCAGATGAAAAGCAGAGTGTTGTTTTCAGAGAACGATAACTATGATGTACAGTATAGTTAGAAATATAAAGCTATAATGATTAAAATAGCATGATATTTAGGCAGAAAAGTAGGTCAAGTAGAATAGAAAGCTTAGAAATACATCTGAAAGTTTACTGAGGAGACATTATAGAACAGTGGGAGGAAGACGGACTATTCAATAAATAGTAGAAACTGAGTTCAGTCCTAAGAAAATATGAGGCACACCCAATTTGAAAGATATTTTATTAAAAAGCTGTTTTGTAATCATTAAAAATGTCAGAGCCATAAAAATCAAAAGAAAGACTGAGACTTTCAAATTTCAGACTGAAGGGGCAAACTAAATATAATGTCTGATATTGAGCTGGATCCTGGTAAATATGTTATCAAGACAACTAATGAAACTTGAATGCAGAGTGACAATTACACAGAAGTAAAGCATGAGTTGATTTCTTAATTTTTTTTGGTTGGATTGTGGTCTAAAGGACGTGTTCTTGTTTATAGAAAATATACCCAGAAGTGTTTGGGGTGATGTAGCCTCATACTGGCAACTGTTGTACTAGATAGTTCAGAGGAAGAAAAACAATTCTATTTGTAACTTTTTTGTATGTTTCAGATTATTTTTAAAAAGTTGTTCAAAAAGTTAAGTCATAATCTGGGAAACAATATTCCCAGTACATATATCTGAATAAGTGGCTTATACCCAGAATATAGCAAGAACTTCTTCTGCAAGATGTATCTTTTTTTTTTTTTTTTTTTGAGACGGAGCCTCAAGCTATCCCCCTGGGTAGAGTGCCATGGCATCACAGCTCATAGCAACCTCCAACTCCTGGGCTCAAGCGAGTCTCCTGCCTCAGCCTCCCAAGTAGCTGGGACC
>CAUYQV010172628.1:0-34252 GCA_963574575.1 Galagoides demidoff | reverse complement strand
TATTAATTTGCATTCCCACCAGCAATGTAAAAGTGTTCCCTTTTCTCCACATCCACGCCAGCAACTCTGGCTTTGGGATTTTGTGATATAGGCTAATCTTACTGGAGTTAGGTGATATCTCAAAGTAGTTTTGATTTGCATTTCTCTGATGATTAAGGATGGTGAGCAAGTTCTTGACATCATTTGTTAGTCAATTTGTGCTTTTTCTGTTTTGTGGCATGGGCCTTTACTGCAATGAATTTCCATCTTAGGACTGTGTTTAGTATCCCACAGATTTTGATAGCTTGTGACTTTATTGTTGTTTTGTTCAAGCAATCTAATGATTTCCTCCTTTATCTCTTCCTTGACCCAATTGTCATTTATCACAAGATTATTTAGTTTCCACGGTTTTATGTGTGGATGCAGGTTTTTCTTAAATTTGAGTTCTACTATTATTCCATTGTGGTTCCAAAAGATACAAGGTATAATTTTTATTATTTTAAATTTCTTGAATTTTGATTTCTGTCCTAGGATTTGTTCAATTTTGGAGAATAATCTATGACTTGATGAGAAGAACATATACTCAGTATTATTGGGGTGGAATGTTCTGTATATATCTGCTAAGCCCATATTTTTCTTCTATAATTGTGTTTACGTCCATCATTTCATTGTATGGACTTACTATTGGATGGTATTTCCAGTTTTGTCAGTGGGTGTTGATGTCCCCAACTATTATTGTGTCACAGGATATCATATTGTTAAGATCAGCCAGGGTTCATTTCATATATCTGGGAGCGGTTAAGCTGGGTGAATAGATATTTAGGATTGAAATGTCTTCCTGTTGTATTGTTTCCTTGACCAGTATATAGTGTCCATCTTTGTCTTCCTTTACATTTGTTGCTTTAAATCTAAATGTATCCACGTACAGGATTTTGACTCCGGCTTTCTTCTTATTTCCACTTGTCTGAAATGTTGTTTTCCATCTTTCATCTCAAGTCTTGTTTTGTTCTTGGTGATTTGAAGTCTCAGCATATACTTGGCTTGTTTTTTTTTGTTACAGTCAACTAGCCTGTTGCTCTTCAGTGGGAAGTTCAAGTCATTCACATTTATTGAGATAATTTAAAATTATGTTGGAGTTCTGTTCATCTTATTTTGTGTAGATCTATTGCCTATTTTTATCACTTGGTCTCTTGTGGAAACTAGGCTTTAGTTTCTAAGTGTCTGTACTTTGGTGGTGGTTAATTGTGGTGGTCTGTGTATAATGTGGTTTTTGAATACTTCCTGTAGAATAAGTCTTGTATTGGAAAATTTCCTAATTGCTTGTCAGTGAGAGATTTTATTTCTCCACCAAATATGAAAATTACTTTGGCAGGATACAGAATCCCAGGCTGTAAGTTGTTTTGTATAAGAAAGTTACAGTTATCTGATCATTCTCTTCTGCATTGTAAAGTTTTAGCTAAAAATTCCACTGTATACCCTGATGTTTTTGCCTTGTAGGTAAGATATTGCTTATGCCTGGAAGCTTGCAAAATGTTCTCTTTTATTTTGACTTTGACCAAGTTAATTATAATGTGTTTAGATGTCTTGTTTGAATTAAGTTATCCTGGAGTTCTGTAACTATCTGGTATGTCTGAATTTCTGGCAATGCTTGGTAAATTCTCCCCTATGATGTATTCAAGAAGATCTCCATGTTTTTCAGGAGTTTTTTTTTTCTTTTTTTTTTGTGGTTTTTGGCTGGGGCTAGGTTTGAACCTGCCACCTGAGACATATGGGGCTGGCAGCCTACTCCTTTGATCCACAGGCACCACCCTCAGGAGTCTCTTTATCTCCTTCAGGGATGCCTATTATTCATATATTTGTGTGGTTTGTGTAGTCCCATGTCACTCTAAGAGATGGCTCTGCTTTTCTCTCTTTTTTACTGCCTCTTTAATTGATTGATTTAGTTAAAATACTTATATCTGGGTTCTGAAATTCTTTCTTCTCCATGTTCCACTATTGTGGAGGCTGTTAGGTTTTCAAATTCTTTCTCTACTTCTTTTAATCCTTTAAACACAGTTATATCCTCCTAATTGTGTTCAGATCCTTTGTGACTTTGTCTTTAATTTCATTGATTTTCTAAGACAATTTTTGGACTTACTTTACCACTTTCTCTTCAATTATATTCATCTTATTTGCCATCCATATTCTGAATGACGTTTCTGACATTTGAAAGATATCTGCTGTACCTTTTGTACAAAATTGTATCTACTTACAATTCTTTGGGGGAGTTGTTCTGGTCTGATTTTTCATGTTGCCAGATTTTTTTTTTGTAGCTCATACTCCCCATGTGTGTTTTCTATTTATTATTTTTAACTCTAAGCCAAAAGTTTAGGATGTCTATAAATTGAAGTGAAGAGATAGATATTTGATTGCATTTAATCAGACAGATCATAGGAGAAAGTAAGAGTGTGGAATGCAGAGTCTGGGCCAAACAAGTGGCACACTGGTCTGCCAGCTTTAATGCTGTTCAGCAGGGCTATTAGGATAACCCATCAGGTGGGCGTCTATGGGCACTGGCTTCCCCAGAACTCTCCAGCCCCTTCTAGGACTTGCCAAAGTGAAGTGGCATCTCCTTGATCTATCTGATACTGAGTCAATTTTAGGGCTCTTTGGCTGCCATATCCACCAGGCTAATGTCTGTTTTAAAGGCCAAAAGGATGCAGATTTCACCATGCCCCTTTGCAGACCTGCCAGGAGCACATAACAGTTGTCTATTCTGTTGGCCTGCCATGTGGGATTTAGGACCTGTGTGACCTCAAATCCTTTGGGACAATGTCCATTTTAGAGTCCCCATGGATGCAGAATTCACCACATCCTTTTCTTAAAGCAAAGTGGTAGTTGATTGCTCAGTTGGCCTACTTAGCAGGCCTCAAGGCAACTGGGGTGCTAACTCTGGCTGGAAGTTTTCACCCTCATAGGCCCCAAGAAGTGAGGCTTCTTACATCCCTATTAAAACCTGCCTATAATAAAGCTTCAGTCCATTGCCTTACAGCTCAGGGCCTGTTGTGACCCACAGCAGAATATGTGTTCCCATGTTCAGCTCCCCTTGTGGCTCACAGGGGAAGCACTTGGTTTCAAGTTACCAGATAAGGCTAATGACAGTCACCAGTTGATCCAACCTCCCCGCCCCCCCAACAACACTCCAGTGGAGGACTAGTGTGGTTCACCCAAGAAAAGCAGGGTGGCTTTACATGCTATCTGATCCCTGCTATGTCTGATAATTGGTATTATAGTTCTGCACAGATTTTAGATGGCTCTCAGTCAGACCTGGCAGCAATTTGAAGTTCAGCAGAGTGAGTGTGATACTCCAGCCTTCCGCTGTTCGCTATGCAGAACCATATTGTTATATGTGACTTCCATCAACTGCTTTTTAGGAATTTCTACTTCCTGCTTTTTTTTTCCTCTCTGAGTGTCCCATATTGCCTCTCTCCCATACTGCTATTTCTGTGAAGAGAGGTTAAAGGGATGTGCATGCCTGGACCTTCCCTAATTTCCTTAGGAAATATATCCAAGCATATTCCTAGTTTTATTATGATCCACAGATAATGCATGTTATACAAAGTTAGGGTTTATAGAAACCCTGTTTCAAGCAAGTCTATCAGTATCATTTTTCCAAAACTTTGTGCCTGTATGTCACGTTTTTGTAATTTTCACAATATTTCAAACTTTTAAATTATTTTTGTATTTGTTAGGGTGATCTGTGATCAGTGATCTTTGATGTTAGTATTCTAATTACTTTGGGGCACCATGAACAGCACCTATACAACAGCAAACATGATCAATATATGTTGTGTACTCTAATTGCCCTACCAATTAGTCATTCTGTATTTCCTTGGGCCTCTCTACTACATTACATACAATAATACTGAATTAGGCCAATTAATAACCCTATAGTGGTTTTTAAGTGAAAGGAAGATTTGCGTATCTCTTACTTTCAAAGCTAGAAGTGATTAAGCTTAGTGAGAAAGAGATGTGGAAAGCTGAGGTAAGCCAAAATCTGGATCTCTTGTACCATATATTTAACCAAGTTCTAATTGCAAAAGAAAAGTTCTTGAAGGAGGTGAAGTTTAAAAAGTAAAAGTGCCTTATTGGCGATATGGAGGAAGTTTTAATGGTCTGGATAGATCACAAACCAGTCATAGTATTCTCTTAAGACAAAGCTTAATCCAAAGCAAGGCCATAACTCTCTTCAATTCTATGAAGACAGGTGAAAAATCTGTACAAGTAAATTTGGGGCTAGCAGAGAGTGGTTCACAAGGTTGAAGGAAGGAAGTCATCTCCACAACATAAAAGCACAAGGTGAAGCAGAAACTACTGATATAGAAACTGTAGGAAATTATCTAGAAGATGTAGGGAAGATAACTGATGAAAGTAGTTATACTACACAACAAATTTTCAATGTTGATGAAACAATAATGTTCTATTGGAAGAAGATGTCATCTTGAACTTTCATAGATAGAGAGGAAAAGTCAATACCTGTCTTCAAAGCTTCAAAGCGCAGGCGGACCCTTTTGGCAAGGGCTAATGTAGCCAGTGATTTTGAGTCAAAGCTAATGCTTATTTACCATTCTGAAAATTCTATGGTCCTTAAGAATTATGCTAAATCTACTTTTCCTCTGCCCTCTAAATAGAGCAACAAAGTGTGGATGACAGCGCATCAGTTTATAGCATGGTTTACTAAATATTTTAAGCCCATTGATGAGGCCTAGTGCTCAGGAAAAAAAAAAATTACTTTTGAATTATCACTGATTATTGACAGTGAAAGCAGTTTTCATGCTAGTTAACACAACATCCATTCTGCAGTCCATAGGTCAAAGAGTAATTTAGACTTTCAAGTCTCATTATTTAAGAAATCTATTTTGTAAAGCTATAGCTGCCATAGACAGTGATTCCTGTCATGGATCAGAGCAAAGTTAATTGAAAACCTTCTGAAAAAAAGTCACCATTCTAGATGTCCTTAAGTACATTCATGATTCATGGAAGGAGGAAAATATCAACATAAACTGGTATGTGGAAGAAATTGATTCCAACCTCCAAGTAGTTCAAGACTTCTTTGTAACAAGTAACTGCAGGTAGTACAAATAATAAGAGAATCGGAATTAGAAGTAAAGCCTGGAGATGTGAAAGAATTAGTACAATCTCATGAAAAAACTTTAATAGATGAGAAATTGCTTCTTATGGATGAAGCTTGATGAATACACTGTTAACATTTTTGAAATTACAAGAAAATATTTAGAATATTACATAAACATAGTTGATAAAGCAGTGGTAGTATTTGAGAGGATTGATTCGAAGTTTGAAAGAAGTTCCACTGTGGGTAAAATGCTGCCAAATAGCATAGCATACTACAAAGGAAAAGAAAAAGTCAATGGATGCATCAAATTTTATTATTGTCTTATTTTCATAGATTTTCACAGATCTTCAACAACTGCAATCCTAATCAGGCAGAAGCCATTAATAGTGAGGCAAGACCTTCCACCGCAAAAAGATTACAACTCACTGAAGGCTTGGATGATGGTTAGTACTTTTTAGCAATGAAATACTTTTTAACAAAATTATATACATTGGTTTGTTTGTGTCAATAGTAAATATAATGCTATTGAACCTGCAATAGACTATAATACAGTGTAAATATATGCTTATGTTCAATATGTATGGAGAAACAAAAAAATTCATTAACTTGCTTTATGCTACATTTGTTTAGTGCAGTGGTCTACAGCTAAACCCACAATATTTTGATGTGTGCTTCTACAATTTTTCATTTTTCAAACATATCTCAACAAAGCTAAAGAAGAAGAGTACATAGAAAGCACATTGAATGATACAAAGTTTCAATTAATCACTAGAGGTACATTAAATAAATTTTTCTGAGTTGCTATGCCCAACAACCATCAGAAACATATTTTGAAGAATATTCTCTGCAGAGTCTCTCTATGGTATACAGTGTTTTTGTTTTATTTTCAAAAGCTATTAACATACTAGACATCATTAAGTTAGAATTATCACTGTAGTAAACGATTAACATATACCATAAAAGTGTAATACATTTTAAATTATAGTGTTTACAGACTGTCATCATTTTGAGAGGATGGTTTCAACTCATTTTAATTATGGATTTCTTGACTAAGTGTCCCAGCTATATTCTCTATCTTTTCCAAGTCAAATGTTCATAGCAATGCATCTAACTGAAATTCTAAGAAAAGTATTAAATTTTTATCACCCAAGCTTAGCGTTTCATTAAGCTTAACTCAATTCAGAGTAGCACATTTTGCATCTTTGATAGAACCAGTAATCTCTGATTTATATGAAACATGAAGCAGAAATAGCAATTTATCTGCACCTTCTGATAAATCATAGACGGTGCATTTCATTCTTTCCAATGGACATATTATTTTTGCAGTAACTATTAGAATTTCTCAAGTGATTCTATCATGATTAATTCAATAACTTCACTCATACACATGCTGTGCATGAAAAATTTGTAATCAAGAAGAATAAAAAGGCATTGGGAATCATCTTTGTAACTTACCTGTAAGTACTGCCTAATGCATTTTGACAACAGCTTGGTAATATTTTCAATTTGACCAGATATATAGGGAGTTCAATTTAAGCTATTCAATTTTATCAACTCAATCAAACATTTTGTACTGAATACAAGTCTTATGCCAAGAGGGGCAATAATATGCAATGAAAATGTATAGTTTAAGAGATAATACTTGCTCATAGTTTAATTTTAAATGACCGTGATAAAGGTTAAAGCATAATATGTTCAGAGAGGTAATTTTTTTTTAAATATTAAATATCTTTATTTAAAGATTCTGGAAAATGAGTTACTTTTAACTGACATACATGCTTTTTAATATGAAGATCTCAATTGGTAGACATGTAGATTAGTAATAAGAATGAACTTGTTCTAGCATGTATGGGCTCCATGCACGTTGCTAGACTGTTACATTTCCTCTCATGTGAAAATTTTCCCTATCACCTCCATGTTATTGTTCCTGGAAGCCCTCTGTTCGTTGATGCAGAGAAAGGAAACCGCAGATGGAATGATTGGCATAAAGGGAGGTTGAGGCTCAATCAGGCACAACAACTCTGCTCATCTTTACTGATTATCTTATATACTCTAAAACATTCAGTAAGAATTCAACACAGTCAAAAAGAAGTGAAGTAAGATCAGGAAACTGCCATTAAGATTCCAATTCAGTATTACTGCTGAACACATATTCATTGATTTTGTTTGGGGTTAAAACAGACGGGAGCCAGGTTGTCTGCTCTGTCAGCCCATTTCCCTAAACTGAAACAAGTGATTATAATGTTAATGAGGGGAGAGGAGCAGAGCACAGTAGCCCAATGCCTGGATAGGTGTTCCAGCTTCCAGCTGCGACCCAGGCCTGAGTCTCCTGTTTATTCTTTAGTGAGAACATTTCTGCATTTCTGCAGGCCCAGGCAAGTCCTCAGAGAAAAAGAATTCCATCTCAGAGCCATTTGCCATGGGGAGCACATGAAACTAAACTGCCATGTCTAAGCATAGGGTGCTGTAACCCTACACCTCCAATACTTTCATATTAAGTTGCCATTTACACCTCAATATGGTACATATGCCAAAACATCTTATAAACTGACAGATTCTTGTGCCAAATGTTGAGAACCTTCTCTACATTCAAAGCAATTAAATATTATTAAGAATTTATGTGGTGGCTCATGCTTGTAATCCTAGCACTCTGCGAGGCTGAGGTAGGTGGATAACTCTAGCTTAGGAGTTCAAAACCAGCCTGGGCAAGAGCAAGACCACATCTCCAAAAACATCCAGAAGGTGTGGCAGGTGCCAGTAGTCCCAGCTACTGAGAGGCTGAGGGAAGAGCATCGCTTGAGCCCAAGAGTTTGAGGTTGCTGTGAGTTGTGACACCACAGTGCTCTACTGAGTGGCAATAAAGTAAAACTCTCTCTATCTCTGAATATATATATATATACATATATTCTTACCAGTTCTACTGTATGAGCCTCTCCCCCAACTGGCCTGTTATACCACGACATCAAATCTCAAGATATAGGTGATATTTTTTCCAAAAGTAACCTTGCCCAAAAGTTACACATATGGCTTCTTCTTCTGAGCTACTAATACATAATGGAAGTTGAAGTACTACCTAACCCATTTCTTAATCTGTAAAATGGGAGAATATACTAAATGTGTGAGAACTAAATGAAAAGATGAACATGGAGCATCTGTCACACTGCCCTGTCACCACCAGCACTGTCTCATTTCTTTAGCCCTATGTCAGTGCATGGACACGTTGTTGCTACAAAGTTAGTAAAAATACAGAAGGTGCCAAAAAAGCATCTACACATATTAGGAAAAGCAAAAACTACTAAAATTGTAACACCAAATATATACTCATCACAAAAGATAATAAACACAAGTCACATTTGACTTCTGCAATTACAAGAGGTGCTCAAAGTGGTTACCATCAACGTCTAGACACTTCTGATTTCAGAGAACTACTGCCTGAGCACCACTGACCAGTGTCTGCTTGTATTGCTGCACACACTCTTTCAATTTCTTCCCAAAGTTCCACCAGTGTAGCCGGTTTTCTATGGTACACTGCATCCTGTAAGGCGCCCCATAGGTAGAAGTCAAGGGGTGTTAAGTCAGGAGACCATGTGGGAAACTCAACGATGCCTCTGTGTCCTACCCATTGTCCTGGCAAGTTCTCATCAAGGTAAGCTCTCACGTCTGGGTGGCACACCATCTTGTTGGAAGTAAAACATATCATCCCCCCAAAGCCTCTGAATTGCAGGCAAAATGGATGTAGGTAGCATGTCTAGGTACACTGGACCAGTAATATGACCTTCAGAAAAGAATGGTCCAATGAGTCCCCTCAATGACAGTCCACACCAGACGTTGAGGCCCAGCAAATGGACATCTTTTTCCACATGTGGAATTTCTGGAGCCCAATACACACAATTATGTTGGTTGACTATTCCATTTAAACTGTGCTTCATCACATGGAACCATTTTCCCCACAAACTCCTCATCCACTTGTACTATGTTTTGGAACCCTTTGATCAGTCGTTTTCATTCAGTGAATGTAATAATCTTGGGACAAAAACTTCCCGAGAACTTGCTTCCCACTTTGCTGTCTTAAGAATGTGCTGTATGCTCGTTCTGCTGATCCCAATCTCACGTGCACACTGCTTGGTGGACTTTTGCAGCGAGCCTTTGAACTTCTCCAGCACCATGGCAGACACAGCAGGACTTGTGGCAGTGCGAGGCCTCCCGGACCTTCCCTTGTGCAGGTCGCGCAAGGTGCCATGCGTCTCAAACTTATCACAAATGTGGGCGATTGTCAGGCATGTTGGAGGGTCTGTTGCGTACTCACGCCTCCACTGTCGCTGCACTTCCACAATGTTCTTGAATTTCAAATACCACTTCAAAATGGTCCTGCACTCCTCAAACGACAACCGTGACTCCGCCATTTTCTTTGACTGTCCCGCCTGTCACATGGTGACTGGAGCTGGCAATCATTTGATGAGCACCATCCTTTAAGCGAATGTCATACTACACATTGCTACTGTAATTACATTCGTAATTGGAGACTGAGAAGGCTAGATAACATCTCTTAAAATACGCATACATTGTTTTGGCACCTCCGTATTTGACCTTACTGCTCCAGGCACTTTCTTATTGTTACTATACAGAGTGACAGTTGGCGTAAGTCAAATGAAATACCAGCACCAGAGCATCCCAGCTTCAAGGGCTTGTGCCTGTAGTTTTCAACCTGTGCTTAGAACTGCGGCCTCTGCACCTTTGCAGATGCTGGCGATGAACTCCCAAGGCCAAGGTCGGCGGAGTTTGGCTCTTGCTGCCACATAGTAGTGGCAGGTTAGTTCACCCAAGTGTGCTGGACAAAGGGACCCGAGAGAGATAAATTTTATGTCTTTTATAGTTTCAAAATGTTGACCTTTTGTGCTCATAAATGAAGCATATGAATAAGAATTATAGCTCATGTAAATAAGGTGATATGTATTTTTTATCCAAAGTCAGCAAGATGCTAAATTTCCCCAGGTATACAAAATTTCCTCACAGTTTTAAGAGACAGAATTTCTGGGTCAATTATGCTTTTGAATTGCTTATTTTTTTTCCAGCCTATCAATCTTTAATGAAGAACTTTAACGAATAACTACTGTATGGGCAAAGCTAGGAAATACCTTTTTTTCATTTTTGAACTTCATCCTACTTCCAGTTTATCTCTTCTTTCCTGTATAAATAATGTCACTAATACTAGGGAAAAAATACAAGATTTTTCATAATAAGCACTTCATGCTTTATCATTCTTCCTTTTCTCTCCTTCTCCCTTACTTTCTCCTTCTCCACCTTCCTCCTCATCCTCCTCCCATCTCCCTCTTCTCTTCCTCCTTCTCTTCCATCTCCTCCTCCTCCAAAATCATAATTGACCCAAAATTTCTGTCTCTTCTCCTCCTCCTCCTTCTTCTTTTCTCTCTCTCTCTCTGAGATACAGAAACACACACAACTTTCTTTGTAACCACCCTGAAGAATTATATGATACTATTATCTGTCAGACATTTTCAAAATTACCCACAGATTTTTGACTTGGGTAATATGTAATGAGGCCTTTGCTGAAAAATATAATCTCTCTCTCCATATTCAAGAAGAATGGTTTCAACTTCCACTAAGGTGGAAAAGTGACTTGGTATTCCTTTTGTATGTACTCCAATAGCCCATATCATGTACTATATCGTTCTGGCTTTAAGCCTTACCATGTGAAAACCTCTGCTTGGTTTTGTTTATGTTAGAAACAAAAGTATATGTATATTTATTTACATTTCAGTGGATTTTTAAAAAAATTATACACATTCATTCATTCATTCAAACATTCGAGTGTTTTCTTTTTGCAAGGCACTCTGCAAGGCAATAGTGATTCACATATAAATGACACCTTCTTAGACCTTCCCTCAAGGAGATAACAACTAATTAACAAGAAGGACCCATAAAGTTATACTCTGACCATCACCACTACATGATTCCCTCAGTTATTGTGGTGACCTTGAAAAATCATAAATATAAGGTGTTGAGTGAAGAGGCCATTCTCCTTTTTAGGCAAATGAGATGTTTTATTGGATGAATAACATAGGTTAGTAACATTGGAGAAGTTACAATGATATGCAAAGTCACTCTGATATATTTTATAACATTTTACTTCTAAACTAATTTTATAACAATTTTGATGATACCCCATATCCTGTGATAAGCAGCTGTAACACTGAAAAATGACTCAGTGTTCCTTTTGTGTATTCAAGTATCACATATTATGTTTAAATATCAGAGATATTCCGGGAGTCTTTCCAGGCTTAGAAATATCTTGGAAATAAATCCCAATGCCTATGAGAAAGATTTGGATATATATATGTTTAGTTTTATAGGATCACAGAAGACAGAAAAAATTCACACTGCCTAGATGAGTCCGGTAAGTTTCCAGAGGAAGCAGTACTTGATTAATCAGTACGTTTATTGAATACTACTATGAGTAAAACAAAGAGAGAGGTAGGAATTGAAAACAGAGGGACAAATAGAAAACACATAACATTGTACATCTGAAACAATCTTTTTAGTAAGTATGGAATACATCCATGAACTAGAAAACAGAGATTGCTGCAATCATTAAGACAGCAGAAAATAACTATAAGCTGTCTTTAGGAGACATACATTAAATGAGAAGATATAGGGAAGTTGAAAAATTAGATGTACAAATATCTGCCATAGAGACAGTAACTCCATGAAGTTTGTAATGCTTATGTTAGTATTGGAGGATTTCAAGGCAAAAAGTATTTCCAGGATAAAAAATGAAACAGAAAATAATGCCACCAATTTATCTATGTTATGAAACTTACATACGCAAAACCATTATTTCCAGAAGTATATTTTAAGAAACATTAACTCAAAGAAACAGTCAAGAAAGAGTTTCTTGGTCAGGAAATATTGGGGCACACTTTCTTTAAACTATCCCACTCCTTCTTCTTGGACATTCATGATAAGAATTAGAAGGCAAGTGGATTACAGACTCTCCAATAATCTGTAGACTAGAAAATCAATTGTTTTTGTTTAACTTGCCTTTTCTCGAGCTAATTTAACCATGGAAAATATTTTAGTTTGTTTATTTTTCACATAACTTCTCTTAACATGGCCTAGAACAGAATTTATTTTGGGAAAATTAAATTTTTTGAGAGAGCTTTATCCAGAGCACTCATCAAAGTATATGAAATATTCTGAATTTTTAGTCAATGTTTGGTGAACAAATATATTGATATACGCAGAAATAGAAACAATGTTTCATAGAATGGTGGTTATCATTGCCTCAAAATGTTAAAATTCCCCAGGAGTGTCCTTACATTTCTACAATGTATACAACTTATCAATAAGATTAAGGAAAAAAGGCATTGCTTTATTAAATCTCACTCCCTAGCTGAAGGATGAGGGTAATTTTTTCCTATAAGATCAGGTAAAATTTATGATTAACGTGTTTTCTCTCTTTGACATATCCCAGAAAGTTAGTCAAATTAAACTGTAAACCATGGAGATTGAAAAAGTTGAAACCAGTTTTACTGCTTGCTATGATATTTGGGTCAGAAGGATCCTAGTAAATATGGGTCTGGGTGAAAGTCTCAAAGACTAAACAAGAGAATTTTGACCAAACTCCTCATAAGAGCAAACATTGCAAACAAACAAATTGAATATAGACTCCTGTGAGACTGAAAAGTCAAGGAGAGCATGAGATATATATAGAAGAGGGGGATGAGAATGGAATTGAGCAAATTTCAGAGACACAAAGACAAAGCCTATTTGGACATACACAAGATGAGTCATATAAATGCACCAAAGTGGGATATGGAATAAACATAAGATTTCTTGCACTGTAATGGACAAGAAGATAATGATATATTTTAAGAAAACCTCAATAACACAGAATACTTGGAACCACAGTTTATGAACTTATATACATAGTGGAGAAAATTGGCAGCATAAGATCAAACCTCACGGAATTTCCTTTAGATAATGCCTAATGGACATAATCTAGAGACTTGTGGGCTTTAAAAATTGTCTTTTAAAGATAGCAGCCAAACTTCAGTAAAAAATAAATCTCATTTTAGGAACTAAGGACCAAAAGTAAGACATAACAAGCTTGTCTTTCCTAGTCGTAGTAAAAATGATTAACAACAGGCTGATGGCATCAACAGTTAGATTACCATTAGTTATACAAGAAAAGCATCGTCATTATAAAATGCAGCTAGGGCAAAGGATATCACTGGGTTTCTGACTTACAAAAGAGTGAGAAAGAGAAACAAAAAATATCTAAATGCAATTATGTTAACGAAAAGAAGAAAGCAGAAATAGATCCATTCAAGCGTCTCTGTGTGAGTCAAGAAGTGGATATTTTAGGCAATGGAGGGAGAAGCTCTTGTCACTTTTTGCTATATATCAAAGGTAAACAAATTACTGGAGGAGGTTTGTCAGAGCCACAAAGCATGAGCAAATTTGAGGAACCTTTCATTTTGTATTTCCTTTACTAGCCCAAAAGTTAATTATGAATCAAGCTACTAGAGATGGAGATGAATTCTGACTTTCTTATCTGTTCCCCACAAGGAAAAAGAATTTTATAAGTATTCATGGAGCACCTATTATGTGAATGAGACTATTTCAGAGTAGACCAAAGGCATTTCTTTATAAAAAATGTCCACATCAGGCGGCACCTGTGGCTCAAAGGAGTAAGGCACCGGCCCCATATGCCAGAGGTGGTGGGTTCAAACCCAGCCCTGGCCAAAAACTACAAAAAACAAAAAAGTCCACATCTTTGAAAGATCCATACATAGTGATAATTTCCCTTCAAGAGAATGGGCAGAGAAATCCTGAACAACCTACTCGCAAGAATGCTCATTGGAGCCTCCCTCAAAAATTGTCCAAGATAAGTATTCATGAATACATCAAGTCCTCCAAAATGTGAAGCTAACATTATCTTCAGAGTAAAGCAACTCAAGTATTACAAGACCTTTGGATTTGGCCAATTAGAAGTGAACTCTTATAATAACAACAACATAATTACTATGCAACATTATCTTTTATTTTATTTATTTGCTAGTAATAAAATTCTTTGTTAGAAGCTCAATGCTAACTAATATATTCAAGAATAGTTTTGTAAAACACTAATAGAGATATTTAGGAGCAAATAAAATTATATTAACCTTTAGTTAATGTCAGTTACTTTACACAGAGATCCCCATTCAGAGAACATATTATAATGCAAAAAAGTTTCATGACTCCTTAGATATGAAGGTAACATAGCAGGCACTCCAGTAGGGACAAGACCCTGAATTGCTGATAAAAACTTTGGTTTGGCTCAGGAAAAGAATATGAAGGATACTTTTGAAGACTCTATTTTGGAGCCATATGGATCAATCACACATATGTACACATATGTAACATTGACAAAAAGGGCATGACACAGAAGAAAATATATAATTGGAAACTGTTTATATGAAGTTTTAAAAAATACAGAACGATATGATGTTTTTATTAGAAATACATAAATACGCCATCAAACTATAAAAAGTAACAAGAAAATAAACACTTAAATTAGTTTAGTAGTCATTTCTGCAGAGGATAGAGGTAACTGGTAGAAGGAAATTAAGAAAATTTTGTTTTCCTTAAAACTAGTTTTTGATATACAGGTGTTATATTCATAGCATATTTTATTAAATGTGCTATTATAGTATACAACTATACATAAAAGTAGTCATTCTAGTCATTCTAATAAAATAAATTCTTGAATAGTATCTTGTGTGTTCAACAATTATCAAACTGTTATTTTATTTGAGCTGTATGTATTTGTTTTCTTTTTTTCTTTTTTTTTTTTTTTTTTTGAGACGGAGCCTCAAGCTATCCCCTTGGGTAGAGTGCCATGGCATCACAGCTCATAGCAACCTCCAACTTCTGGGCTCAAGCGAGTCTCCTGCCTCCGCCTCCCAAGTAGCTGGGACCACAGGCGCCCACCACAACGCCCGGCCTTTTTTTTTTTTCTGATTGCAGCTATCATTGTTGTTTGGCAGCCTGGGCTGGGGATTTGAACCCGCCACCTTAGGTGTACGTGGCTGGCGCCTTAGCCGATTGAGCCACAGGCACCGAGCCGGTTTTCTTTTTTTCTTAAAGGATATTTTAAAAGAAAGATTTAGGGATTTTAAAAAACATAGCAACAATGCCATAATAATTATTAATAAAAATAATAATAATTCCTTTGTATCTTTTTCAGCAAAAGTCTATAACCATGGAGCTGACTGATAACCCTCAAATGTGCATTTGGTATCAAAACTCAACAGAAAGCAAGAAAGTGGGAGGAGGCAAAGGAGGAGGGGGTAATGCATACCTAATGGGCAAAAAAGCACATTAACCAGGTGGTGGGTACACTTAAACTTTTGACTCAAACTGTACAAAAGTAACCAAAAGATTTTTACCTTATAATATTATGAAATATATTTATAAGTCTGTAATAAACACTTCCCTTTGTCTCAGTTGGTGGCCACAAGGACACAAACTCTTGCTGTGCTTAAATCTCACAGACTCTTACTCATCTGAGTGGACATTCATGGAATTCATGATATTTAGTGGCTGCTTGGTTGTTCTATGGATTCTATGATTAAACTAATACCTTCTTGATGACTAAAGTCAGATATCTAATGAAGAAGCAGGGAGACTGAAGCACAAAACCTGAATTCAGCCAGAGTCCTTGCACCAGAAACAGGCACAGTGGGGAACAGGCATCAGCTAAAGCCATCTTGAGCTAGTAAGTAAATGATATCAGGTAAACCACAGACAAGGGAAGGAGTGGGCTAACCAGACTTCCCTGAGTCATACCCTATGACTAGACGCCAAGTACTTCTCACCTACAGCACAGTGGGATCTGAATATGGGAACTGACTGAGTGAGATACCCCAGGCTACTACTTGAGAGGCTTTAGGTGACCAATTTGGCAGGCAAGAGAGAACTACATGATCACTGGGCTTACAGAATAGAGCTGTCTGCCAGGTTTGACATCCATGTGTTCCTGAAAACTACAAAACAGTCCAATACTTACTTGGCCCCCATTGTACCCTCAAGGCTCCTGCTATTTCCAACCTTCCTGGCCCTGACACTTCTCTCTATGTTGTATTGGCCCACCATCTGCATGGTCCTGCTTCTGGTTCAGAATCCCTTCACAATAGCTCTGCTCTGGGCTCTATCTCAGTACCATCTCTGAAGCTCTCACAGTGGAGCCAAAACCTCTGACTTTATGCCTCCAGAAACTCTCGCCAGGCCTTAGACACCATTCGCAAGACTGCTGCACTGTGCCTGGGAACCAAGCATGGCACATACAGATGCACAGGCTGACCAGGATCTATGCCCTTTCCCCAACCCAGCCCAAATGGGAGAGAAGTTAGGGCTGAGAATTTGATGAGTAGCCATGTCTCTAGAGGCCAGGGGTGAACTCCAAGCTATGGCCTACACAGAGAGTTGTACCCAAGCCTCTTCCCTTGAGAATTTGTAATGGAGATACAGTGCCAAATTTGGGAGCTACCTATCTCCTGATGTTTCCCAGAAAGCACACTAACAGATCAGTCATGCAGATTTGGGGCAAGTTGGAAGGCTGGACAGCTAAACTGTGAATCTTGAACAGCCATGTGTACATGGGCAGACTTTTTCGTAGGGTAGAGCAACTTCAGGCCCTTTATAGGTAGTGTCTCAGCACAGAAATTGGGAGCATAATTTTGATTGAACCCTGTTGAAACTGCTACTTTTACGGAACCTGAGGGCAAGCTCACCAAACCCAGCCCTGCCCAGCCTTACTTCACCACTTTTCTCTCTATAGCAGAGAATAAGGACTCATCTGGAAATTCCAGTGTCCCACTCATGAACTGGGCAGTGCCTCCTGAGGCACTAGAACCAGTCACAGTTCCCAAAGCAGAACTTCATCATGTTCCTTCTGGCAAGCACCACCTATTGACAGGGAGGTCAAATTTTCACAGCCCATTACAACATTTACTGACTCAGTAATATAGGGTGAGATTGACTTTCACCCACAAGCATCACCTACTGTCTCAAAGATTAAATTGGGTGTGTCATTTCACTTGACACTAGAAATAAGCCAACAGGGATGGGGAGAGAGAAATGATTTCAAAAACATCCATTCCTTCATCAAAGAGAGATAGGAATCTGCCCACAGACATAGCTTACCACTGCTACAGACTGTAAACAACTATTAACAGAAACACACACACACACACACACACACACACACTAAGGATATCTATAACTAAGACATCCATCAAGATCTTAGACTAAAATCAAAATACCCACAAGCAAAGCCAAATGTTTTTATCCAACATATTCTATAAATACCTTTATGAGTGTGAGGGTTAGCCCCATCTAAACAAAGGAAAATCTAAAAATAACAAACAGTAACTAATCCAGGTGAGAGAGAATCATTGAAAGAACTCTGGAAGTATGATATAAGAAGAAAAAGACATACCCAAAGGGAACACCAGCTCTCTAGCAATGAATATCAACCTAAGTGAAAATACTGAAATGACGGGTAAAGAATTCAAAATATGGATCATAAGGAAACTCAACAAAATCCAAGACAAAATGAAAAACTAATTTTTAAAAAGTAAAAAAAATCAAGAGCTTAGGAAAAAATTCACTAAAAAGATCAAAATATTAAAGAAGAACTTTCAGAAATGAAAAATTTATTAAAGAAAATATAAAACACAGTGGAAAGTTTTAAGAATGGATTAGACAAGACATCAGAAAGAATATCATAACTTGAAAATAACTTTTTCTAATTAATTCAGTCAGTCAAAAATAATGAACAAAGATGTGAGAGTAATGAAGCATATAAGAAATATAGGGTTATATAAAATGGCTAAATGTGAGAATCATAAGCATCTATGAGGTTGAAGAAGAAAATATACCAGAGCTAGAAAATGCATTTGATGGAATAATTGAGAAAAACGTTCTTTCTCTTGCTAGATATTTAGAAATAAAAGTATAAGGTCAATGAATACCTGACAGAATCATCACAAAGAGGCAAACACCAAAACCTTTAGTGTACCAGACTACACAAAATGAATACAAAGGAGAATCATGAGCAGTAATATTGAAGCAACAATAAAAAATATTCCAACAAAAACCCACCCCAGATCAGACAGAGTCAAGCTGAATTTTATCAGACCTACAAAGACAAAGTGGTGCCAATACTATAGACATTATTCTATAACATTAAGAAGGAGAGAATCCTCCCCAACTCATTCTGTAAGTTAATACCACCTTGATACAAAACCCAGGAAAAGACACAACAACAACAACCACCAAAAACCAAACAAACAAACAAACAAAGTACAGACCAAAATCTCTTATGAATATACATGCAAACTGAATTCAACAGCACATCATAAAAATAATTCACCAAGACCAAGCAGGCCATCCCTGAGATTCAATGATGGTTCAACATATACAAACCAATCAATGAGATTCATCACATAAACAGATACAAACCATAGATCATATGATTATCTCAATAGATGCAGAAAAAGCATTTGACAAAACTCAGCACCTTTCATTATAAAAATCTTTGACAAACTAGGCATAGAAAGAACGTATCTCAAAATTATGTAAGCCATATATGACAAACCCATAGCCAACCTCATGAGGAAAAGCTAAAAACATTCCCAATAAGAACTAAAACAAGACAAGGATGCCCATTGTCACCATTACTATTCGACAATGTGCTTGATGTCCTCACCAGAGCCATTAGCAAGAGAAAAAGATGAAGGTTATCCATAGCAGGAAAGAGGAGGTCAAACTATTGCCTTTTGCTGCTGATATAATCATGTATGTAGAAAGCCCAAAGATTGCACCAAAGGACTCCTAAAAGTGAGATTAACTTACAGGTTCATTATCCTCACTGAAACACCAAATACATCTGTATTTCACAGATGTAGGAAAAAATGATAATTATATACTTTTCACAACCAAGGCAAACAAATGAGCAGAAAACCTTGAATAGCTAAATAAGTTTTAAGCAAAAGGCATAAATCTGGAGGTATCACACTACCAGACTTAAAACTATATTTCAAGTAAATAATATCCAAGAAAAATGATTTTGGCACAAAAATGGAGACATTGACCAATGGTACAGAAAAGAAAACCCATAGATAAAACCATCCAACTGGGATCTTTGGGAAAATAATCTCTGTTCAATAAATGGTTCTGGGAAAAGTGAATAGCCAAATGCAGAAGAATAAAATAGGATCCACTCTCAATACTCGCAAAAATAAATAAATAAATAAATAAAAATAAAATAAAATAAAAACAAAAATAAAAAATTGTAAAGCATGAAACCACAAGAATTCTAAAAGGAAATATTGGAAAAACTCTTCTAAAATATTGGCCTAGGAAAAGAATTTATGAAGAAGAACCCAATGACAATCACAACAACAACAAAAATAAATAAATAGGACTTGATTATATGAAAAAGATTCTGCACCTCCACAGTAATAATAGAACAAACAAATAACCTACAGAATGGGAGAAAATATTCACAAGCTATATATTTGGTAAAGGGCTAAGAAACCAAATCTACAAAGATCTCAAGCCAACAAGCAAGATCAAACAACTCCATCAAAAATGTGCAAAAGAGGGCGGCACCCTTTGCTCAGTGGGTAGGGCACCAGCCACATACACTCAGGCTGGTTGGCTTGAACCTGGCCTGGGGCCAACTAAACAGCAATGACAACAGCAACAAAAAAATATCTGGGCATTGTGGTGGGCACCTGTAGTGCCAGCTATTTGGGAGGTGGAGGCAAGAGAATTGCTTAACCCTAAGAGTTTGAGGTTGCTGTGAACTGTGATGCCATGGAACTCTATGAAGGGTGACATAGTAGGACTCTGTCTCAAAAAAAAAAAAAAAAGCAAAAGACGTGAACAGAAGCTTCCCAGAAGGAGATAGAGAAATGGATAAGAAATAGATGACTAAGTGCTCAATGTCACTAGCTACCAGAGCTACCAGAAAAATGCAAGCTAAAACCAAAATGAGATACCACTTCACTCCACTTAGAATGGTTTTAAAAAGTCAGATAGTAGTAGGTGTTGGTGTGGATTCAGAGAGATACGTCAAATAATTAAAAGTAAACCTACCCTTCAATGCAGCAACTTCATTACTGGGTATTTAACCAAAGGAAAAGAAGTCATTTTATTAAAAAGATACCTGCACTTGAGTGTTTATTGAACCACAATTCATGATTGCAAACATGTGTAATCAACCCAAGTTCTTCTCAATTCATGAGTGGCTTAACAAAATGTGGTGTATGTATACTATAGACTATTATTTAGCCATGAAGATGGATAGCTTAATACATTTTGTCACAATTTGGAGGAAATTGGAGATCATTATCTTAAGTGAAGTATCTAAGGAATGGAAAAAAACAGCACATGCACTCACTACATTAAATTGGAACTAAGCAATGAGCACACATGTGAACAGCTGGAAGTCAAACTTAACAGAGATCAAGCATGGGGGAGGGTCAAGGTGGACATGAGTGAAAACCCGCCCAGTGGGTATAATGAACACTCTCTGGGTGACAGGCACACTTATAACCAGAACTTAAGCATCATATGTGATACATCTAACCACAAATATTTGTAAGCCCATAGTACCTGAAAATTAAAAAAAAAAAAATCCAGCATGTAAATTTAAAAATCCTGCTACTAATTGTCTTAAAAATTTATTTTTATACTTTATTTGCTTAAATCAACATCCAAATGCTGTTCGGTTATTAGATCTCTATTCTCTTACCCTAGGATGTCCCTCTTTCTCATTTACCTTTTCATGCTATTTACTTGTTGCAGCAAGTCAGCTCCTATAACCCATTTATTCATTCCTTGTTATATGCCTTGATTGCATTTTTTTGAAATACTTAAGATGATATTATGTTGAAATTAAGTATGCCATTCATACAGTTGTTGGCCTTTTGAAGTGTAATGAGATGATAGAAATAGAAAAAAGTCAATTGACATTACGATGTATACACTTTGTCTATTACAGAAGTTGTGCCTGGATCTTCTACACTCAAGCAAAACACTGTGTGATAAGTAAGCATATGTTCAGAAATTGGCAGATGAGAGATACCTTACCTAGCAGTACTAAATAGTTGGAATTTGGAAGAAATGGCGATATGTGAATAACAGAACCTCTACCTATCCTTTTTCAAATGATAGGTAAACTTTTGATATTGACATAAAGATAAGCTTTATTTTATTGAAATTTAGCAAAAATTACTTATCATTTAATATATGTAAGCTATTGTTATATGGCAGACATTGTTAACTACTCTACTTGGTTGGATACCAAAAGGAAGATTATTATTTATTAATAATAATAGCTAATATTTATATAAGATTAACTATAAATAACTATTTAATTTAACCTTCCAAACAACTCTGTGAGATACCCCTGCATTTTATATTACACAAATAATGCTTAGAGAGACTAAGAAACCTGCCCAGGATCTCATAGCTATTAAACTATTGGAAATTGATTATAGCCGAAGTCCCTTCAGTCTAAACTTGACCCATCTGATTCCAAAACAGAAACATTTAAGCACTATCCTACAGTATACTGCCTCAAATATAAGTGTAACTCACATGTTAACCATAGAACTTAGGACACCCTGCTTTGTGGTAATCTGCTTAATTTGGACCAGATTTCAATTTAATGTTTAGTGCTGGTTAAAAGCCTATTTCACCTTCTATGTGATTTCAAGTGGCTCATTTCCCTACCCGATATCTTCATCTTACTAAGACTTGAAAACTGAATTTATTTCTTTCATTAGTTTCCCTATGAAATATGCCAGCATCCAGCATGTTTTTTGTTTGTTTTCCTGAAGATACAAGAGTGTACTCTCAGAGAACATTTCCTGGAGGTAGAGCCGAGGGTCTCCTACCTGTCTCCCAACTCTATTCCTTCATTCTATTTGTACTCAGATCTTTGGCTATCTGGGCTTCTGCCACAAAGTATAATGAATTTTTCCCTAGTAGTTCATGTACTATCCTAAGAAGAATTATGCTGGCAGCTGTTAGAATAAATATATTTTCCCACTGTATAAAAACCTTTCCAAGGTTCCTAATCTGTTGGAACAACACGAACTTTTCTAGGTGACTCTATCACACAGCAGACAATATTAGAACAAGAAAGTTTAGAATTCTTTGAAGTTTACTCACACCCTCATACAGCCTTGGAAGAATTTGTAATTTTTCTACTTACAAGGAAACCAAGTAAAAAGGAGTGAGATTAACCACGTAACCAAACTTTCAGAAGTTCTTCATTCACTTGTTTCCATTGGATCTCCTGAGATTCACATCTGGTTCATGTCAGTTGACAAAAGTAAATCAATATCATTTCTCACTTCTTTGTCTGGGACCAATGAAATTTCTGCTTTAAGAAAGATAGAAGTATGATTATTATGTAAATACTATTAGATAATAATACCTCTCATTAACCTCCACATGAAGATTAATGTATATCTCAGGTACTACATTAATTTCCCCAAATAATTTATCTATATTTCCTTGGGAAGGTTGACCCAAACATGTACACTATAGATATGTGTGGGTATGGGTGGATTGGGAGTGTATGTCATGTAGATTTAAAAAATGTCAAAGTAGAAAATATAATGGTCAAGGAAAGCTTTATTTATGGCATTTACTTGGTTTTTAAAGAAACCAGCAGCATACTTCAATCGTAAGCAGTAGAAAGTGCTATGTTTTTAATCTTAACTTTCTAATAAACATAGGACTTTCAAGTCTTAGGACGATATTGCACTAATGTTTTTTGTCAGTTTTATTGAAGTATGATTTATACAAAATGCAGTACACCTATTTTAAGTGGACATTGTTATGAGGTTTGTCAATTATACCTGTTTTATCATCACTACAATCGAATAATAGAACATTTCCATCAGAGTAAAAAGTTTCTTCCTAACCCTTTGTGGTCAGTCCCATCTCTTGAACCATATCACAGCCAACCAGTGATCCTCTGTCACTACAGATTAATTTTGCCGTTTCAAATTTCATGTAAATAGAGTCTTTGACTAGCTTTCTGCAATCAACAGTGTGATTTTGAGATTCATTCACATTGTTTTATCAGTAGTTCATTTCTATTACTGTATTTAAATGTTTGCATATATCACAATTTGGTTTTTTATTTATCTGTTGGTGACAGATTTTTTTGCAGTTATTAACTATTATAAATAAAGCTTACATGAACATTTATGTACGAAACTCCATATAGACATATGCATCATGTCTATTGGAGAAGTAGTTAGGAGTAAAATTGTTGGTTCATGGAGAAGTTGTGCAGCCATTTAAGAAAATTATGTAAAATCTATTAGAATGAGCATACTATTTTATGATCTGCTCTCGCCTACAATGTCTGTGAATCCTCATCATTCTACTACCTTCGTCAATATATAGTGCTGTTATTGGTTTAAATTTATCTATTCTGGGGAGTGTGTAATGGTATCTTATGAAGGTTTTAATTGCATTTTCTTAATGATAAATGATGAAGCATCTTTTGATATGCTTACTCGTGTTAACGTATCTTTTGTTAAGTGTCTGTTTAAATACAAATGTGTATGTTTTACCTGGACAATTCCCTGCTTATTACTGCATTGTTAGATATGTATTGCATATATCAGTATATTGTTAGGTGCAAATATTTTGCTTTTGCTTCATATTAAATACATTTCTGTCATCTGTTCCAAAGTAGAATTTTATAATTGTAGATTTTATGCTTAAGCATATAATCCATTTCAGGTTAATTTTGTGTACAGGGTCTGACAATTAAGTTCATACCTCATCTTAGAAAAAGTGCTACATGCTTCATTTCTGAATATTACTATAGTCACCTACAAAGTACTCCCCTTGGGACGTGATGCACCAATGTTAGCACCTAGTCCACCATTCAAAGCAATTTTAATTCTTTCAGTGGAATGGCAATCAGAGTTCTCATTCTATTACCCTTTATGTCCGGAATGGCATCAAAATGTCTTACTTTTAAAATTTCCTTAATCATTGGGTAAAGAAAAGAGTCATTGGGGGCCAGATCAAGCTAGCAAGGAAGGTATTCTTGTATGGTTATCTGTTTACTGGCTAAAAACTCCTTCATATACAGTGTCATATAAGCTAGTGCATTGTCATGATGCAAGAGCTATGAGTTGTCAGCAAAATGTTCAAGTCATTTTGTCTACATTTTTCACACAACCATTTCAGCCATTCCAAATAGTAAATTTGGTTAACAGTCTAGTTGGTACAAATTTGTAATGAATAATCCCTCTGATATCAAAGAAAGGTTAAGAACATCATTTTGACTCTTGATTTGGACTAACAAAACTTATTTTGTTGTTGATGGTCATGGAGAATTGTTTGACTTCCATTGTGCACTTTGACTCTTTGTTTCAGGCTCATATTGGTACACCTATGTTCCAGCACCGGTGATAATAAGGCCCCAAACATCATCTTGCCTCACCAAAAGGTCTTGGCAAATTTGGGGTCTTTTTTGCTTCTGTACATTGGTAAGCTCCTTTGGGACCATTTTTGTACACACCTTTTTCATACTAAGATTTTCCTGTTTCTCTATTGATGTTTACTTGGTATGCTGTGCTTCTTACAGTCAGTCAACAATTTTAACATGAGATTTGATGAATATGAATTTTTGCAATGTTTTCATCAGTTACTCCTTGCTCCTAGCCTCCCAAACCCTCCTTATCAGTGATACTTTCTCTCCCCTCAGAAAAATATTTAATCCATTTGTACACTACTCTTTTCTTCATGATATGATCCCCACAAATTTGGACTGACATGTCCCTGATTTTACTCAACTATTGCCAATTTTAACAAGGAATTTAATGGTTTTTCCTCTAATTCAAACTCCAACTTTCTTGCAGTGGCACACAAAAACATTAAACATTAATGAATGCCACTCAACAAGATACCACCACACATTGACAAGAACACAGCTGTGAAACCCCAATATACCAAGGTTATGAAACCTTACCAAACTATTTGTACACTATAGCCAGTGGAAACATATGGTGTGGCTATTTTGTGAACTCAATTGTCAGGCCTAGTGTATTGTGTATATTTTAGTAAGAGTCATAGTATATTTTTTTCAAATTGATATGAAGTTATTTCAGCACCATCTATTGAAAAGTCCAGCATTTTATCTGTATTTCCTTGAGAAGATCAGTGCAAACATGGACTCTGTGTGTGGGGGTTGGCGGGGGATGTGTAGGTAAGTTGAAAATCAAATATATATATATATATATATAATATGTGGGGTTATTTCTAAACTTTTTATTCTGTTTCTATAAACTCCTTAACTATCCTTGCACCAAAAATAAATAATCATTATGATCATAGATTAATAATAATTCTAGAAATCAGACATAATAACCTTTCAATTTTGTCCTCCATTTAAAATATTGGTTGCACTATTCTAGTTCCTTTAGATTTTCATACTAAAGAATAAGCTTGTACATTTCTACAAAAATACTCTGTTTTGGATATTGTAAAATGTATGCAAAACAATCAACAAACCTGAAGTCTTTTCTGGAATGCCAAAGGCTACTGAGTACTTTTCAAATTTAGCATAGATTAAAGGTTGATTTTTTTAGGAGTTTATACAAGTTTTACAAGATATTTGTAATATTTGTAATGATAAATGGGATATAGGATATAAAAGATTTTTTTAATAGCCAAGTTTTGTGTTGAATTGTGTGCATATGTGTATATATATATATTGTATATGAATATATACATATATACACATACACAGATAATGGGAAAGGAGAGTGGAGAGAGGAAAAGAGGAGAAGGGAAGGAGGGAGGGAGGAAGGGAGAGAAAAAATATTATTTAAAAGCATACTTATGAATTTCTTGTTGAAAGGCCAGTAATGCAGAGTTTGCAAAAATTAACAAAAGGGCTGCATGAATTCCACTGAAATGTTAGACATTCCAGATCAGTAACTCTTCTTATACTTAGAGAACCCCAAAGACTCAACCACAAGACTCCTGGAAGTCATAAAAAAATACATTAATGTCTCAGGATATAAAATCAATGTCCATAAGTCAGTAGCCTTTGTATACGCCAATAGTAGCCAAGATGAGAGGCTAACTAAGGACACAACCTCCTTCACCATAGCTTCAAGGAAAATGAAATACCTAGGAATATACCTAACAAAAGAGGTGAAGGAACATTAAAAGGAAATTATGAAACTCTAAGAGAAGAAATAGCAGAGGATATTAACAAATTGAAGAACATACCATGCTCATGGCAGGGAAGAATCAATATTGATAAAATGGCTATACTTCCCAAAGCAATCTACAGATTCAATGCCATCCCTGTTAAAATACCAACATCGTACTTTCAAGACATGGGAAAAGTAATTCTTCATTTTGTATAGAACCAGAAAAAACTCATATAGCTAAGGCACTTCTTCGTAGTAAAAACAAAGCTGGGGGCATCAGCATTCCAGACTTTCCATTGTATTACAAGGCCATAGTGGTGAGAACAGCATGGTACTGGCACAAAAGCAGAGATGTAGAATTTTGGAATGAAATAGAAAACCAGGAAATGAAACTAACATCATACAGCCACCTAATCTTCCCTGAGCCTAACACGAACACACACTTGGGAAAAGAATCCCTATTCAATAAATGGTGCTGGGAGAACTGGATATCCACATGGAAAAGACTGAAACTGGACCTGCACCTTGCTCCACTACCAAGAATTGATCGAAGATGGACAAAACTCCTAAATTTAAGGCCAGAAACAAAAGAATCCTCAAAGAAAGTGTTGGAAGCACATGAAGATAAGGGCCTAGGGAAAGACTTTTGAAGAGGTCTTCCGTGGTAATTAAAACAACAACAAAAATAAACAAATGGGACTTGATTAAACTGAAAAGCTTCCATACAACTAAGGAGACAACAACCAAAGCAAATAGACAACATACACAATGGGAAAGGATATTTGCATATTTTGAGTCAGACCAAAGCTTGATAACTAGGATCTATAGAGAACACAAATTAATACACACCCCAAAGAGCCAACAATCCCATATATCAGTGGGCAAGAGAGATGAATAGAACCTTCTCTAAAGAAGACAGATGAATGGCTAACAAAGATATGACAAAATGCTCATCATCCCTAATTATTAGAGAAATGCAAATCAAAGCCACTCCAAGGTGTCACCTAACCCCAGAGAGAATGGCCCACATCACAAAATCTCAAAACTGCAGATGCTGGCATGGATGTGGAAAGAAAGGGACACTTTTACCCTGCTGGTGGGACTGCAAACTAATACAACCTTGTTGGAAGGAAGTATGGAGAACCCTCAAAGAACTCAAGCTAGACCTCCCCTTTGATCCTGCAATCCCATTACTGGGCATCTACACAGAAGGAAAAACATCCTTCTATCATAAAGACACTTGCACTAGACTTTTTATTGCAGCTCAATTTACAATCACCAAAATGTGGAAATAACCTAAATGCCCACCAACCCAGAAATGGATTAACAAATTGTGGTATATGTATACCATGAAATACTATTCAGCCATTAAAACCATGGAGACTTTGCTTTCTTTATATTAACCTGGATGAAAGTGGAACACATTATTCTTAGTAAAGCATCACAAGAATGGAGAAGCAAGAAACCTATGTACTTTATTCTCATATGAGGACAGTTGATGACCTAGTACACACTGGGGGGGTGGGGAAATGGGAGAGCAGAGAGATGGAAGCAGGGAGGGATGGGGGAAGGGGAGAGAAGAGAGTGGATAGGAGGGAGATGGGTGGGGGAAGGGAAGAGAAGAGAGAAGGAAGGCAGGATGGAGGGTCATGGTATGCGGCAGACCTTTTGGAGATGGGACACAATTATAACAGGGAGTTTACCTAACAAATGCAATCAATGTAACCTAGTTCTTTGTACCCTCAATGAATCCCCAACAACAACAACAACCACAAAAAGATTAGTAACACTTGACAGTGAAGGAAATTGTTATGCCTTTGGGTCAATTTTGTATTTCTATGTATAACACTGAGTTGAAAATTTCTGTGCTTCATTTTTTCAGGAAAAATCACATTAAATAGCTTATGAATTCTTCTTGAAATAATACTAAAATAAAAAGAAATCCTATCTTATTAACTTAATATATTGTTTGGCATCTTCTGATTTTGTTAAGTTTTCTTTATGCATAGATCACTAACATGTTTCAGCATTTAGATTCAAGCATTCATGGTTACATGTCTTTATTCTCTGTTCTACTGGCCCTCTCCAATGACAAATTAGTCAAGAAAAGTCCAATTTGTATTTTTTTATGGTTCAATTCTGTCAAGATGTTCCATAATATCCTATTATATACTAGTGGTGCAGTGACAGGGAAGATAAAGAGGTTCTGGTCTGTGCTTTGAATGCTGGGCTTTTTTATTTAGAATGTGACAGTTCGATGGACTTCTGAAACCTGAAAAGCTGCTTCTAAAATCCCTACCTGACCCACTCTCTCTAAGGCATGATATGTGTGCAATGTCTTGGCGCTAAGCCAAAGACTTAGCACTATATTGTAGAATAAAGTCGAATTCTCATAACCATCACCCTTTTAAAACATATTAATCTAAAATTGTAAGTGAGGCTTCTATGGCCCTAACTATTCTGTCATTCTTTAAAAGAGCTTAATCCTAAAGAGTAGTGCAGTGCTAAGTCCTATAAAGTACATGGTGCTCATAAACAAGTTTGCTCTTGTGAAACCCAAGGTTTTGTAAGTCACTGTGTTATTTTTTGATATTGGCCACTGAAAAACTATATATATAAAAACTATATATATAAAACTATATATGTATATATATCATATATGCACCACAATGCCTGAGAGGTCTGTACACTGTTAGATGAGAAACTACAAATATAACTGGGGAAATTCATGTGATGACTTATAGACTACCTGGTTACATGTGCAAGAATATTTTGCAAATAAAATGTGTTAATTTTCAGATCTAATTACTAATTAAAAGGTAATAATTAGAGTTCTCTGTCACTGAAGGTTCCCAGCTGAGCTGAATGCTATTTGAGGTATAGAAGCAAGAAGACTTTCCCAGGCGTGGTAGGAAACTGAACCTTGTGATCTCTTCCAATTCTACACTTCTTTCTATTGTATTTTAATTAGTAATGGTTAGTTTTACCCAAAATCAGACTGTAATATAATAATATGGTATATATATTTTGTACAAAAACATCCAACTATTCAAATATTTAATACTCACTAAATGGGTAAGTATAGAAAGTCATAGAAATCTATTCATAAGCTCAGATGATTAACAACAATAAAATCTTATCACATTTCCTCTGTGTGTCTATTTTAATAACTTATGCTTGACTTAGGAGTTGGAATGAATGTCAGATTTCATCTGTATGCAGCACTGCAGCCAATTTCCAGCTTCAGGAAGTCATAAAGTATAAGGCATGCAGCATTAGCTTTACTCGATTGTCCAACTGGCACTTCTGACAGCAGCAAAAAGATCTGGTCTGTGAAGAAAATTCAAGTTGTCCTCATATGATTAGGACCTGAGTTTGAGTCTCCTTATTCAGCTGTTTTACATCTTACATCAGTGAATTTATCTAAACCTTTGCTGAAAGTTTTTACATGAAGCCTATAAAAGGTCTTCATGACCAATGTCTCCAGTGCAAAATAGCACTTGCTTTGTTTATCTACAAAACAGCCTGCTCTCAGAATTCCATGTGCATTTTAGTGGATAAGCCGTCTGCAGTTATTTTTATAAGTCAGTCATTGATTTATAGATTTTTGTTTGATGTTTTAGACTGAAGATTCCAAACCATTTCACATCAAGCTACAATTTTTGCATCTTATACAGCATATGCTATATATTGTCCATGATTTGTGGCAAGGTTAAATTTCTCTTATTTTTTCCAGCTTCTTTGTATTTCCTGACACTATTCAGTATTTTTGTGGCTTTTTTGACTCATCCTATTTTCAATTAGTTACTGTATATCTTTCTTGGGATGTCCTAGAGGAACCTCAAATATGAAATTATACATCCCCAAATGAACTCAACATCTCTCCAATCACCCTAAACTTGCCCCTCCCTACAATTCCCTTTCCATTCATTCTCATTACAGAATCTTAGAAGTCATCTTTCTAAGTAGACTATAAACATCTTAACACAATAACTAAGAAAATGACATAAAGGCTATGTTAACCAGTTTGATGAAAATATTTCAAATTGTATATGAAAATATCACATTGTACCCCATGGTTGCATTAATGTGCACAGCTAACATTTAATTTAAAAAAGTAAAAAAAATAGTAATCACTAAGATTTATTGAGCATTTATAAACAGGCAAGGCACTCTGTTAAGCTTTGTTACTTATCTACTTCTGTGTAACAAATTACCTCAAAACTTAGTGGCTAAAAACAACAAAAAACTTTTCTCACAGCCAGGGATGGTACATAGGACTTCTTCAAACCATCTCCTCTCAGAAGTGTCTTCCTGAAATTCTGTCTCAAGAGACATATTTTCATTGACATCTGGCAAAACTTCACTTTTCACTGGCTCTGATCATCTTAAGCCAAGCATCTCCGAATGTGATCCTTGGTGAGGGGACTGGATTATTATGACAGATTTTTGATCAAACAGTCCTCATTCCTGGAGACAGACACAATTTTCCAGACTGAATTGCTCCTACTTATGGGGGGTAGGGGTGTTCCATTTTTCCCAATATGCACCTGTTCGATAATATCTTTCTGAAGGGAAATTTTGCTAGTACTGATGCACATTGACTAATAGTGGTTGGTTAACAGACATTTTTGTTTCTGCCTGATTCAATATTGGTACTTTATAATTCTCTAGGAAAATATCCATTTGTTCTGATTTTTTTCAAATGTATTGACAATACTTTATTCAGTAACATCTTTCTCCCTTCTTTTTGTTTACTCCCTTGTTCTTGAGTTGAATGTGTAATTCCTTTTTAAAACAAATGGTTAAAAATAAATTAAGATTATGCATTTCCTACCAAACCCCATTCAGTTATATCTCACAAGTTTTGCTACATAGTAATTCTCCTCCATTTAACATTGGTTACACATTTGATATTTTCTATATATCTTATTCTTAGTAAGAATGACTTCCTCTCAAATGCACAAATCATTTAGAAGTGTGTTTTTCAATTCCAAGTACAAGGGTGTTTATTTCCTGAATTGCTACAGTAGAGTTATAACTTTAATGCTGTATCATTAGAGAATGTAGTCTATATGATGTAATTTTGAAATTTGAAATATGTTAAGACTTTCTTTTTGGCCTCAAAACTCATGGTCAAAATATCTATCTTTCCCTTTTTGTTTTAAAAGTAATGTCTGTTTTTTACATAATGAGAGCTGGATTGGGAACAAATATATATATTTGTGTGTGTGTGCAATATATTTAATTTCTTCCCACAGTTCTTAAAGTTCTTCATTGTATTATCTTGCTTCACTTCTAATGAAACCTGTCCCTACTTCCACAAAATGTAGGTGGTCACCACTGAAATGAGTATTGTTACACAACTCTTACATAATTCCTTTACCTTTGTGATATCATAACTATCTGTAATGCTTTGCCCCCATTTCATATGGTAAAACACCTCATCTTGGCAAAAAATCATTTACTTTTGGTAAAAATCTTCTCTAATTCCCGTTAAGGCAATATGTTTCCTTTTCTATATTTGTAATGTCTTTTCATACTTTAAAAATGATATGCATTTCATTGCATTCTAATTATCTATTCATACATTTGCTTCCTATAACATCTTTGCAAAGCAAATATATCTTTCATATGTGATCAAAAATTATAAATAAACAATTCCCTTAATTTTATAAGCAAATAGTATTTAATTTTACCTCAGAGTGTACCTCAAAAAATGATGGAAAGGTTTCTTTACCCTTGGAATAATATTATAATTGAGGGTTGCATGCATAATCAAGCACTTGATACCCAGGAGTCAAAGCACTGACTATCATCATGTCCTGAATGTAAAATTATAACTCTAAGCCTTCAGTGCATTAATAATAGTAAAATCACACTCAAAGTTTTATGAAATAAAAATTAGCATACTATAAAAGTTGATTATACAAGGATCCCCAAAGTATGATAAAGGTTCATCAATACGTAATCTTTACAGCTCTACTTTGGTCATTTATCTGCACAATATTTATAGTTAAATTATGATTAATCTAACCTAAGAATTTAATTAAGAATTATATTACGTTCTGCCTTGGAATTTAAAAGCCAACAGAGGTTGATTTGTATTACTGAACTTTCTTAAACAAATTCATTTTTTTGGTTTCCATGGTTAAATTTACCGGGTACTCAAAAGAATTCTGGTAGTCCCTACGTCCTTTGGAATGTAATATTCCAAGTAGTTAGTAAGTAAAGATATATTTTCAAAGATAATAAGTTATTAATTGAATAAATTATTTAGTCTTTCAGCAAATACGTATGAAATGCCTAGTACATGCTAGGAAGTGCCATAAGTTTTGGGGTAGAGAAGTACAACAAACAAATCCCTGACATCACAAAACTGATATTCTAGTGTGACAGACAAATGATAATTGAATAAATGAAAATATTAACAAGCTACTAAATAAGGCATGTCAGAAGGTAATGACTTTTATAGAGAAAAGTATAGCAAAGAAGAGGGTTAGCCATGTCACAGAGGGTGGAGGAAAGAATTGTAACTGTAAATGGAAAGGCATGAGATAACCTCAGTAAGAATGTGACATTAAAACAAAGATGGAAGTCATTGAACTATTCATTGTCATGGCTTTCTGGGATGAAAGAAAAAAAGAGAAGAAAGAGTGAGGGAAAAATCTGATTTATTTTCATTTCTTCAATCAATCATTGTGAGTTAACATACTATAATTTGCTCATTTATCTTGTTTATTATATCCTTCCTCCACTAGAATAAAAATTCCATTAAGGTAGGAATTTGAATCTGGTGTGTCTATTTTTTCTTTACTGCTATATTCCTAGCATTTAAACAATGCCTAGTACATCGTAGGTACATGGTAGACACATGATATTTGCTGAATGAATGAATAAATGGAAATATTAAAATATGTTGTTATCATTTTCATAAAGAGTACAATGTGTTATTGTTACTATAATGTTTGATATGTTCTCCAATTGAGAGCAACTATAAATTTTTCTCATTTTTATTTTGATGGATTATTCTTTCTTCCTTGTCTTGAATCCATGAAACACCTTGGGGATTGGTCTTTGAACCCTTTCTTTTCTTCTCCATACCTAATCTCTAGGTAAGATTCTGATCCATTATCCTACATGCCATATGTATGCTATTGATTCCTGGTATATATCGCCAGCTCCAATCTCTCCCCTGAACTTCTGATTCATATATCTAACCAGTTACTTGGCATTTGCATGTAGATTCTTAATAAATACCTCAAAATTATGAGGTTTATAAGAAAACTCTTGATTTTTTTTCAAATATAATTATCTCATAGAACAATAAGACTCATTAATTTCTCAGGCCCCACAACCTGGCATGATCTTTGACTTCTCTTTCTTTCCTAACTCACATCCAGTCTACCAGCACAAAATATTTCTCTAGTTTCAAAAGTACTCCATATGTGATCACTTTCCAACATGTCTACCTCTACCACTATAGTCCATGCTACCAACATCAGGCTCATAAACGACTATAGTAAATGTCTTAACTCATGTCCCACTTTCACTCTTGAACCCTTACAGATAAGTCTTCTCATAGAAGCTGGAGTAAAATATCTAAAACATAAATCATATCACACCATTCCAATGACTTTAGTCATATTAAAATAAAATCCAAACTTTTAGACATAATCTGTAAGATCTTATAATTAGCAAGCCTTTGTCCATTTTCTATCCGTTTTCCTTGCAAATTTTCTGCTTGTTCTTTTTTTTTTTTTTTTTTTGAGATGGAGCCTCAAGCTATCCCCCTGGGTAGAGTGCCATGGCATCACAGCTCATAGCAACCTCCAACTCCTGGGCTCAAGCGAGTCTCCTGCCTCCGCCTCCCAAGCAGCTGGGACCA